>REGL01002073.1:3141-35959 GCA_004194395.1 Aurelia aurita complex sp. Pacific
TCGCTCAGAATCCAGCTGTACCTTTATAATCGTTGGTGGCATAAAAAACTTATTGAATTGGCAAATTCTACGGGGTTCAAACATGCAGAAAACATCTTAATTTGCAAATGTATCTGCTGCTACTTGCCTGCATTAGGGGGAGAAAATTTAGGATTTTTGGAAGTTTAGCTTGTACAACTCCTTTTAGCTACCGTCCTGTTGAAGAGAAACACCAATGGGAAAAGGACGTATTGGAATCAAAGCCCTGACAAGTCTCCCGTGGGCCTCTAACTGAAGAGCTGCAGTGGCAATGGGAATAACTGTCGCAAGAAGATTTCTTAAATGGAATTACGTGCAAGGTCTGGACATTACCTAACAATCCGGTAGAAGAGACACACCAACGGGAAAGAGGCAATCACGAAAAAAATACAAACTTGAATCAAAGCCCCGAAGCGTCTTCCGAAGGCTTCTAGCTAAGGAGCTATCACGACAATGGAAAGGAATGTGGCAAGAAGTCTACTAAAATGGAATTACGTACACGATCTGTACATTTCCTAACACTTTAAAGTGTGAAATGTCAAGTTTACTGGGATTGGTTAGCATTCACGAGAAAGGTACTACTGTTTCTTTCACTTTCATTGTTTATAATATTTTACACTTAGAGTATTTATGTTCTGCATAACTTTCCGTTTGAACTTTTGCGGCTTGCTTGTTGTGATTATGACTTGACCGACCAAGCATAGAATTATCTTTGTCTGCCATCGTTGATCGCTTTGTACTCGGGTGTCAATCAAACGCAGCAGATCATATTGTAATATCATCTGTCCTTGTTTTGTTCCTGCATCTCAATCGAAATCAAGGGATGTTACTGTCAAAGAAATTATCAATTTTCGTCCCCATTTATGTCATTCCTCAGGGTGGTTCAGAAAAACGCAACCCAACTTTATTCGAGATCCTTGTTGAAATAATAACATTTTAGACAAGTTAACAAGTTGATGCATTTAATCTGAAAGCACAATCTATCTTCTTTCTAATGATATCCCGGTTAGTCGCATTAATTATATTAATTATATTATTGATCACTTCATTGTCCTTTTCGTAACTATGGCCTATTTCAGATGCCAGGCAGTAGGACATGTGCATAGATGAAGATCTATCCTTATGTGAGAGCATATTTTGTCACTCTTACAAAATCTGTTTCCTAATTTTTGACGGTAAAGAGGTTTTGATGTTGCTCTTACAGCATGGTGCATTTGAAATCGGCAATACGTACTAAAATATCAATTAAATGATCAATAATTCCATTAATGCATTCCAACTGCATATTATAAGAAAGAAGAGAGATTGTATTTTGAAATGGTATACAGTACATCTACTCAAATCTTATCATTTTTCAAAGATTTTCAATTACAATTTGGTTGCATTTTTTTCTGAAACGCCCTGTAGATATCGTACGTTTTCTAGCCTCGCATAATTAGCCTGCGTGCAGCCTCAACTCTTCCTCAAAGGAAAAGTACTTTTCCTTTGAGAAAGAGTTGAGGTACACACAGGCTACGCTTAATCAGTTGTCCTTCAACGCAGTGAGGGACAGGCATCAAATCCCTTTTTTTCCGTGTTATGCAAACTTGCAATAAGCAAACATCGAAACAAAACCGCGCTTATCCCCCGATGACCATCCTCTACACTGTAGAATTGCCCGAAGTCTATCTTTTATATCAGTCTTACCGTTCCCTTTTCGGTATAGTTCTTGGATCCACCATTCCAACATTCCGTCAACATTCCTCTCTTTCTCTCTTTTCTGCCTTGACGGAAAGTTGGAATGGCGGATCCAGGAACTACCGAAAAGGGAACAGAAAGACAAACTGAATAGATAGACTTTGGGCAAGTCTATCTACACACGACTGAATAAATATCTGCCGTTATCCGAGTGGCCTTTATATAGCGATGCAAAAGCTTTGATGTTTTATGCTGCTGTTTGATATTTGATCAATACATACTTTCTGATTGAGCCTTCGGCGTCTGTCCATTTGAAAACATCTCCATGGAATGCAAGACTAGATGTGTCTCGATGTGTTTCAAGGAGGATCGGCAATGGTCTATTTTTGTTGACTGGATCGTAAAAACACCCAATTGGCTGGATGCCCATCTGACACATTCCTGCGAAGAAAGAGAATTTCAAAAATGAAACACTTGTCTTTGCTGTTTGTTAAAGGGGCTGGATAAGAAATATGTAAACAAATCCACGGTTTGTGCATCAAATATCACATTTTGAAAGGAGAAATTCCTTTGTAATTAGCTAAATTCAAAAGGAAGGATCCTTATCTAGATATGGGCTGATCTTTGGGTGAAAGATCAACAAAAATACTTGTTGCAAATCCATTTATATCACAGCAATCCCAAAATATATGGGGATCTAATTTGTATCAGAAGAAAGTGCAAAGGCGAATCTCCAAGATGATACATCTATTTTGAATTTTCATTGAATAGTCACGATAAATTAGCTCATCAGAAAACAGCCAAATCAAAAATTACCCCGACAGTTTCTTATCCAGCCCCTTTAAAGGCAGACTGTCTTGGTGCAGATTGGGTGAATAGAATTAGGTAAGCTTCAGTTATTCCACTGTTTATTTATTTCATTTCATTTTAAATTGTCTTCAATAAGGTACAATAGACTGCTTTTCATGGGGCCGTGCATAAAATCTTACAAATTAAGTTAGAATAAATACAAAGTAAAACCCCAATTTAGTTACAATGATAAATAAATAAATAAATAGATGATAAAGAAGTAACAACAGTAAACTATTTCAAAGCGTCTTTAAATGCTTTGAAAGAGGACGCCTGCTTGACTTCACAATCAAAGAGGTTCCAAACTCCAGCACCACGATATGAGAATGCTCGCTGACCATTACTTGTTCTCATTGGTGGGACAGGAAGATCAGTTGCAGTGTTTCTCAAATTTTTCCTACTTCATCAAAATTCATGAAGACGATAACGATCTGACTCCCTTCCTTTATTCCTAAAACAAAGTATGATCCAAAAGCATGAAGGATTTGGTAATCATTCAAAGGTTAGATCATTTGATAAGAAGGAATTCGACGAAAATCATCATTAATTGCGGCGAAGCTACAACCTATTCCGTTTGTATCAAAAAATTTTGCGATGTTTGTCGAACGAAATAAAAATCTCGATTCCATGACGAGTCTACCGTCGCTGCCATGCAACTTCATTGTGATTGCGGAAGCTAGTTCGGCTGCTGCGGGGGTTAGGATTTTTTGCTGTTTAAACCTATTTTGATCACACAATCATGAAAAAGTCTCTGTTCGAAGTACATATAGAACCTTGCTTGTGAAGACCTAGAAACTAGTCTTAGAAGTTGCAAAATATGTAAGAGATGCCTTCAAAGAGAAATGAAGGATACATGGCGTCTAGTTTAAAAATAGAACAAAAGATCACCGAGGGCCTTCATTTGCCTAATTGATTTGATAATCTCTTGAGATCATAAAGTAAAATGGAATACAATAGACTATATTTTGATTGCCCAGGCCTCTGACGTAAGTAGCCTTATATCTCTGTCGTTTCTCTTTAAACTACGCCCAAATATACCTGCTCTATATACCATAGGATTATCTAATTGGAGACTATTGCACCAAGGGCTGAGCCTGGACATACAATGGACCGGAGATGCGTATTGTGTAATATTGCGTAGTTGTCAAAGGGTGAGGGATTATGATCAGGACCGTCGAGAGGGGGGGGTAGCCAGGGTAGTTACCAGGGGGCCCGAGGCATCTGGGGGCCCGCAAGAAATAAGTTATGTATTGTTCCTTTGTTGTAGTTTTCTTTCAGGAACGTTTTCAGGCCCGCGGGCCTACTGAGATTCTAAATAAAATCTAAAAGCAACGTTTTACCAGTGCACAAGGATAAAAGGGCGCGGTCCAAAAAATTGTCCGGCGCCTTCGGCGCCGGGGGCCCTCTCTCCCGCCCTAGCCCTGGGGCCCGGCCCCTCTCTCGACGGCCCTGATTATGATAACTATTTCTGGAGTAATCCTGTTGCGAGGCTCATCCTATATTTGATGTCCAACAGTTCTTGCTTACGATAATTTGAATAAATACCACACACAAGATTTGGTTTGGTTTGGACAAATTCCAAATTAAGGGACAATCTGTGCTGTATGTTTCTATCAAAGAGAAAAGCTTCATTCATAGCATTCGTGGCAAGTACCACAAATGATTTTGGGATTTTTCGCTGATGAGGTTTTTCTTTTAATTCTTTCGAATCTAACCTCAAGAATATTTCTGTTCAAAGCATAAAAAACCTAGCTTGCAAAGACTAGAAACTAATTTTAGGGGTTGCAGAATATGTAAGAGATGCCATTAAACCACGCCCAAATATCCCTGCTCTAATACCATAGAATTATCCTGTAATTAGTAGACATCGTATAGAGCTTTAGTTTTCTTGTTAGTTATTTTGTTCTTCATTATAGTTCTCGTTATATTTATTGAGATACACTCTTTTTTTATAAGAATATTATAATTTTTGTCCAGCATCAATATTCTTAAGAAATTTTCGTTTTGAGCCTTAACATATTCTTAAAGTATTCTTATGTTTTTCAAATCTGATATGGCTTCAGGTGAACATAGTTGAAAGAAATGCCATGTCACGAGGAATTGGTCGAACGAAAGAAAAATTTTTTTTTTTTTTTTTTTCTATAAATTCAATGTTAAAAATTTACAATTTAAGAATTACCTAAGATTACAAACGAGCTACCATACAATACTAACAGAAACGATACCAAGGGGAGCAAAAGATCATGACTACCCCAGGGCCATCACATGAAGGAGATAAACTAAAATACAACTAAATATATAAGAAGCCCCCTAGCTATTCAGAAAAGAATTAGAATTGAACGATATTTTGCAAATGGAATTTTCGAATGTACGCAATAGTGATAGAAGCTTTATCGCCACTCAATCGAAAGTCGCATTTGAAATGTATAAGAAAGACGCTCAATCCAGGCTCTTTTGTAGAATAGCTAAAGGGTGTGTTACGAAAAGCTACTTACAAACAAAAGAACAAAAGAATAGAGGAACGGGACTCGGCGAACAGGATACTTTACGAATATGGACTTGGTATGGTGGTTGAGTTGCATTTAGCTAGATTTCTGTGATCTTAATTGAATCGACCGCTTGTGTGGATGTATTGTAGAGTCAAATCGAGTATATTTCTGTTGACGTCATTTGGGAGGTCTTTATCACCATACAATAAAAGCTGCGTCAAAACTTCATTTGTAAGGTCGATATATCCGAATGGTCGTAGTAATGCAAAAACTCCAGCGAGAAGGTCTCGACGCTGATCCTCAAACGAGGGGCAAAGCAACAAAAAGTGCTCCGTGCTCTCAATACCATCGTTAGTAGGGCACATTGGATTTATGGTATCCCTAAAATTGTGCTTAAATTTGTGAAGGCTTAATTTGCTAAGACCCACTCTAAGTTGAGTAAGATAAGATAAGCCTGTTGGGTCATGGATTCCAAAGACAGATTTAGTAGGGGGGCGAATTGTCGAAAGCAACTTTTTCTTGAAGATAGCAACTGATGGTGAAATTCTAATTTCCGGACATAGTTCATTCCACTCAGACAGGCAATTTGGATAAAAGCTAGATTTGAATTTTTCTGTCCTTGCCCTTATTCGTCCAACGACATCCTGATTGCGAAGAGGGTACTGTGACTGATGAAGCTGTGGGATTGGATCTATTGTATATTCAGGCATCAGATTATTTATCATTTTGTAAAACAACGTAAGGCGTCTACACCATCTTCGGGAACTCAGTGACTCCCAACCAAGCTCTGCGTACAGCTTCTCGCGTGACGTTCCCTTCCATGTTCCCGTAACAGCACGGGCAGCAGAATACTGAACGGACTCCAACTTTTCCATCAAGCTCGACAAAATGGTATTACCGCTAAACTCACATACTTTAGCCGGAATATGATAGATAACGTCTCCGTATTCCAGGTGAGGTCGCACATAGAGCTTAAATAATTCGTTTAGGGTATGTCTGGGTAGGTACTTGGAGAGATATTTCAGCAAACCAATTCCCTTTCTCGTTTTAGAGATAGCTGCCTTAACGTGAGCCGAAAATGAAAGCTTTGAGTCCAGGATAAGTCCTAGATGCTTATGTTCATCTACTTTCATCACTGGTATGTTATTAAAACGAATTTCTGGATGATTCATTTCAATTCGTTTCTGAGAAAATATCAATTCAACAGCTTGTTTTTGGGGATCTGGATTAAACGACATTTTCCAATCATGAGCCCACTGTCTTATCAACTCTAGGTCATGGTTCATATCACTGGCAGCTGAGTTTAAGTTTTCTACTACGGTGAACAATGATGTATCATCAGCAAAAAGCTTAACATTACACTTTACGTCAGCAGCAAGATCATTAATATAAACAAGGAAAAACAAGGGCCCTAAAATAGAACCCTGGGGTACTCCTGCTGAAATATCTCCCCAATCAGAACTCTGTCCATTTAGAACTGTTCGCTGTTTTCGATCCTTAAGAAAACTTTGTATAAGCGAAAGAAGCTTTCCCGAAAGAGAAATTTAAGCAGTAATAACAATAAGAATGTTCTTACCAATCATAAAGTTTTAAACATGCTGTTTGAAAAAAAGAGATATGCCAGTCATGCAATTCTCTGTTATGACCATCGCATAACAGGCAACTGCTGAAAAATGAGACACAAATAGAGCTGAGGCTGAGCAATATTCTTATAATATTCTTAAAAATTGGATGATTCTGAGCATGAATATTCTTATAAACAATATTCTTATAAAGAAAAAGAGTGTATCTATTCTATATTCATGTTTTGTTAAAGGGACTGCAAGCATATGAAAGTGGCTCAAGCCACTTGGGGTCAAATCCTAGCCTATCAGAGATAGGTATGTATTTCCTGTTGACATAGATCAGTTACCCAAATATGGTGCGGTACGTGTTACGGCCTATTGTTTTGGTAAGGTTATTTTTATCAAAGGCTTTTATCTGCTTAGATCCCCTTTAAAGAGCACCGGTCAACCAGCATCCTTTGCGGTCGCGCTTTGCTGAGCACTGCTATGTACGATGTAATATGAAAATGGCTGTCGCAGTCGAAAGGCAAAATGCGACGCGCGCAAAGGCTGCTGGTTTACCGGCTTTATTTAAGTAAATAGTTTAGATTTGTTCAGTTTAGTAGATGACGCTCCTTGTAAATGTAGCATGTCTAAATTGATTGAAATTGATTGAAAACCGTTGTTCATTTACCTTCAGAGCAAGAAGCATCGTAATCTCCAGAAGCAGAATCTTCCTTTATTTCCACTTCATTTCGATTCATGTTTTCTTCCTGCTGATCTTTTTCACGATCACGGGAATCCTCATCCGAAATTGTGTTATCTTCTTCACCCACTAAGGGATCTTCATGGTAAGTAGAATCTTCTTCTCTGCTGAGGGAATTGTCATCAGGGGAATCCTCTCTCGTCTCATCTTTGTCGTCTTCTTCGTCGGGATCTTCCGAGTCATGTTCGTTAAAATTGTCGTTGATATCGTCATATTCATCTTGCAGATCTTGAAGATCTCGAGACTCTGAAAAGTCTACGCCTGCAAAGAATGGAATTGGCGTAAATTGCGTAAATTGCGTAAATTAAAATCGCCGACAAAAAACTGCAGTGGCGGATTTAGGGGGCAAGTGAGGGCAATTGCCCCCCCCCCCTTCACGATGAAAACTCAGCTTGGTCCCCCTGTTTTGGTGAGAAAAGTGCCCCTCCTCCTGACTCTAACGCATAATTTTCTAACTGTTTAGATTTAAATATGGGGAAACACATAAATCAAGTCGTTATTTAGTAGTAAATAAAATAATTTTCTTTAAAAAGCGTCCGAAAAATTTTCACGCGCCTTCGGTGCGCTTACTTTCTAATATACTCCTGGCGCCCTCTTTGAAAGTTGCCCACCTTCAACTTCGGGCTGGATCCGCCCCTGAAACAAAGAGATGCAAAGAGATGAACGCGCAAGGTATGCTGGTTGCAAAGGCCCCTTTAATATCTTTAGTATCGCTATCCCCATCTCGAGTTCAAGGTCTATAGCTAGTTTACTGTTACAAAGGTTAAACGTTTCTCTATGTTGCTACGCTTTCAAGAATCGAGTTTGCTACTGAATGGTCTTGTGTTTCAGAAACGAATTGTGCTGTTGACCTCGCTAACTGCCAATGCAACTTGCGTAAGAATTCAGAGAGGAGGTGAAGCCTGTTGAAGCCTTTCCACCTTCTGGCGAAGTCCGCAGGGCGTTTGCACCTGTTCCTGCCCATCCTAAGACCACACTGCAACAATTCTTCCTACGCCAATAAAGAAAGGTCAGAATACTGCGAATAAAAAACCTAAGAATCTTGCAGGAGAACTTGTTTGCAGCATTTCTAGGCAACTTTGACGAGATGTCAACTGCTAATACATTGTGGAGGAAGGATTTTCCTCTTGGCTAAAATTCATTAAGATGGGGTTTGTGGAAAGTCTTTCTTTGTTGAGAAACACTGATAACTTGAGTTGTTTTCTCTGTGGTGCACATGTGTCATAGTTCTGATACATGAGAACTAAGTTCCAATGCTTTCCATAGACCTAGGAAGCGGGGGGCACTGAGGGCATTGGGGGCACCGAGGGTACGTGTCCCCATGATTTGCAATAAACAAAGAAGTGCCCTTTTTATTTGCAGGAAGTGCCCTTTAGCTAATGAAAAAGTACCCTTGAAGTGTCCTGCCCCCCAAATTTGATCTGCTTTCTACGGCCCTAATGCTTTGTGGATATCATTTAATGTTGGACGAGCTGGAACAGGTTTCATTTGCCTCTAAATTTGAGATGATTTGTTGATTGCCAATTAGAAATTAGGTTGTCGTCTTCTCGTGCACCCAATATCGTGCTTGAAACTATGGTACGGAGATCACTTGAGGGTAAGTAACATTCGATAGGGTTGTAGTTTTTTCTAGATTTAGGCATATTAGGGGTGTCGTTGATTAACTCAGAATTGGTGTTTAACTGACTCCAAAATTCTCAAAACGGTTCGTTTTGTAGATTTGGAAGGCTTTCTGAACCCTGCCCTCTTCTCCAAAAGGCAGAAAAAAGGTTTGGCAGACTTCGCAGAGAGTTGAGTAGCAAACCCTCGTAGTGCATTTCGAGATTTTTATGTTTGCTTGGGGAGCTCTCACGTCTCTGCAAACTAAATTTTTTTCAAAATTTTGTAGGTTTGGTATGGGTTTAGAATTACCAATCAAATACACCGTAGGTCTACGTTAGCTGCTAGATAGCCTTAACCCTATTTTGGATGGGGGGCAAATTTGCCCCCCCCCCCTAGTAGACATTCTGTTATAACTCTGCTTGGAGAACAATTACGGCCCGGAAACTTTCTGACTTTTTGTGCAACGACTCGTGAAATTTCATAAAAATATTTTGACAAATGAGGGGGAGGGAGACAATTTTCCGGACCTGACTCTGTCAAAATCGCGAATTCTCAAATATTAATTTCCGCGAAAAAGGTAGCAAAAATGCAATATTTTGCAAAGATATTTTGCAGGGTAGTGCTCTTTGATGTAATCTATCATAATATTCATGTTTGGATGGAAATTGTGCTCCAAATTAAATTTTATCGCATTTTTCTTGGTTTTGACCGATTTTGCCACTTTTCTTGACCACACAAAGAGAAATGCTGACGCAAGCAATAATGGCGGCTAATTTTAGGTTAATTTTTATATTTTCGTAAAGTTCATGCCAGGGGCTATTAGCACACCAAATTTGGTTGCTCTATCTGTTTCTAGTCAAGAGTTAGGGAAGGGGGGGGCTCCCCCCCAACCAAAATAGGACGTGTCAGATAGCCCAACCACTATAGGGTTAATTTTGCGCAGTCGGTGCGGGCATTTTTGTTGGATGAAAACGCGGTTCGGTCGTCGCCGGAAGGCACGTCGCAACGTAGACAGGACAGGCGTAAATTCTTCTTTAGAGAAAATTAGACTAAACATTGAAAATACATTCATTAAAAAAAACTGCTCACCGTTTGCACAAACCAAAAGACTCACATTCAAGAGCACAGAAAAAAACAGCATCACTTTGAGACAACCCATGTTGCAAACTGACCAGTCTATCAGTGACAGGATGAACGCACCTTTATGCAAACTCTGGTGCGGTTTTATGTTTGTATGCAGGCCAACCAAATTCCTCCTATTCTTTTGTGCAAATAACAGGCTTAATATAGTATTTTGTTTGTATTTACCGCCTTACGCACAGTTGTGGCAGTGTTCTGCATCAGCATGCTAAATAGTCCTGCTTTTATCATTGATATTTGGTCGAGAAAAATGTCTCTGTCAATATTGTCATCACATAGCTTAATGAGTTATTGAGATTGAACCACTGCAACTTTTATGATTTGTGGCAAGCTCCATAAAAACCCCGTTATTAGCACCTTTAAACTCTTGCCGACATTTTTTGCAGCTGCGAGCGCATTTTCTCCTGTGAAATATATAACTTGATTGGAATAGTTTCATTTCAGATGATTGCCCCCGTTACTGATAATTTGGCGGCAACGGCACCAATTACGGAAAGTCTTGATCACCCAGGGGGGACTCCCTGTTCGTAGGTGAAGGGGAGGTCAGGCATTTTTTGGTTTTGGGAAACGTGGTCGAGGATGCCTTTCGGTTAGACTCAATACATTTCACAATCTCGCCTTTTTTGACTGAACTGATTCCGCTACAGCTACGACTCATTCCCTACACTTGCAGAAACTGATTAGCGTCGTATTGCGTAACTCTAACGCTCAACTTGTTAACTGTTTCGATTTAAATATGGGGGAAACATATAAATCAAGGCGTTATCTAGTAGTAAATCAAATAATTTTCTTTAAAAAGCAAGTTGCCCCTCCTTCAACTTTGGTTTGGATCCACCCCTGCTCGCACGTGCCATGAAACGACAAATCGGTGAATATATATTCGAAGTTTCAATTGCTTTTACTCCATGTGTGAAATTTTGCTTGTTGTTGCAATTTTGACACTGGTGGAAACAGTTGACGGTAATTAAGGAGCTGAAAATCAGGCTTGGTAAGTCAAAATCGATAATCATTGCAACTTGACCTCGTGATGAAATTAATTATGCATTCTGCGTGGAGGAATTATGCAAAACTCTATTTCACTTGAAAAGTTGTTCCGGCAATTTTAACGTGTCGAAATGCCATAAACTATAACTTTTGCATGTTATAACTGTGATTTTATTGCGAAAGTGATTTTTTGGCGTAAATGTAGATGTCTTTATGGCTCTATTAATTCTTCTTTGTGCGTTGACGACCTTTTGACGACTAACCCGGCCCAGGGGGTGCTCCCTAACTTTCAATACGGGGGGACACATGCCACTATTTCTTTGCTGACCCCTAATTATTAAGCCTAATGCTTTGGGGACTCCAAATATTGAGTCTAATGTTTTGGAGACCCCAAATATTGTTATCTATTTCTGGGGCTCCTATAATGTTTCTTGGTGATTGGATGGGTCACTAATGAATCGCACTAAATTGTATGATTCTTCCTTTCTTCAGATTTGTGGACCCCAAATATTGAATTTTTGTCTATGTTGCAACTCAAAGACCCCAAATATTGATTTAACGTGTAAAATTTTGGATCCCAAACATTGGCACGGACCCCAAATATTGGCATGGTATTTAAAGTCAATGAGTACCCCCCCCTGGGTAGCCCGGGGGCATACCACTGGACATGTCAAAAAGATTCTCACATTTTGGAAGCTCGAGAGATGAACCTATTTGACCAATACAATTTTTATCTTAATTCATCAAAGAGACTGCAGACCTACCATGCAAGCCAAAAGTTTTGGAGCACCTTTGCTAATTCTACCTTGTGTTACTATTTCCCCCTCTCTCCTTCAGAACAATGTTGTTCTGTTATCATAAAATAGGGATGACAGGACCATTCGCGACTGCTGCGACAATAGCCTTGCAAATAAACATTGTTTGCGCGGGTGATGGGTGCTCAACTTATCACTATGGTGTCGTGGCGCAGTGGCGTAATCCTCTGATATTGCAGTCAGAACAGTTAGAGGTAAAGCCCCACCACTTGAGCGTCATGAGACCCCCGAGACGACACGATAATCATAATCATGTCAATATACCGGACAGTCTTTATGAGTATAAGAAACTAGCTAAGAAATTGAGCTAAGATTCCACTGAAGAAGCCATCTACATGGAGAGCCGCCTTGTTTCTGTCGTTCAAATTGAAACATGAATCGATTGCAAAAAATGTGTATATTGCTGATGATGGCTATACGCTTCTCAGATCATTCAAGAGGTAAGGTTTTTTGCAAGTAAGATTTAATTTATACGCTGTGGCTTGGTGCGAAGAAGTCATCTACATAGAAAGTCCTGTTTATCAGGATCAGACGAGAACATGAATCTACGACGAAAACTGTTTATATTGCTGATGATGGCTATACGCTTTTCAAATTATTCAAGAGGTAAGGTTTTTTGCAAGCAAGACTTAGTTTATATGCTATGGCTTGGTGTGAAGAAGTCATCTACATAGAAAGTCCTGTTTATCAGGATCAGACTAGAACTCGAATCTAAGGCAAACATTGCGCAAATTGCTGATGATGGCTCTACGCTTTTCAAATTATTCAAGGGGTAAGGCTTTTCGTAAGTAAGACTTAATTTATACGCTGCGGCTTGTCATCTTCATAGAAAGTCCTGCTTATCAGGATCAGAGTAGAACTCGAATCTACTGCAAACATTGCGCAAATTGCTGATGATGGTTCGACGATTTTTAAATTGTTCAAGAGGCCAGGCAAAGTAAGAGTTGATTTGTATACCTTGGCTTGGCACGAGGAGGTCATCTACATAAAAAGTCCTGTATCTCCGGATCAGACTGAAAGATGAATCTGCTGCAGAAAGCGCGCACATTGTTAAAGATTGCTCCAGGATCTCAAAATTGTTTAAGATGCAACAGTTCATGCAAGTAAGCGCCTAAGTCCATAGTGGGTCGGAACAGCAGTGGCCCGGTAAAATCCAACTTCGGTTTGTACTAGCTGCTTTGCTATGCCTTCTCTATAAAGGCTTTACATGTCCTGCCACCGCCGTGTCTAATCACAATTCGAAGTAAGAACGGTTCAAGACCTAGGTATGACACTGCTCGTCTAAGTTCTTCTCTGATGAGAGAAGCATTCGTAATGTGTAGAATGAGTGGCTGTACTTCTCTCAGTGGTGGAGTTAATGGGGGAATGTCGAGGCAGTTGCCCTTCCTTCGAGAAGAAAATTCTACTTGATTTCCCCTTTCTGGCCAGAGATGCGCCCCTAATAATGACACTAATCCACTAGTTGTCTGCTTCAAACAAAATGCACGGAAAACCACACAATACAGACATTATTCTGTAGAAAAACTACTTCATTATAGCAAGATGCAATCCAAAAATTTTCGTGCGCATTCCGCGCGCATCCCATTCATTACCTCCTTATATATTACTCGATTTGATAGATCGGTCATGACCTATAAGATTATGAACAAATTAAGCCCTGAAAGCCTCTGGGATAAATTTCAGCAAAGATCCTCGCAGTCAAACTATGAAACAAGGTACTGTAGATATCTTCAAATTCCTAGACCAAATACAGAACGTGCGAAAAAGAGCTATCACTATTCTGCTATGAAAGTTTGGAACGATATTCCAGTTGATATTAGAGAACTCCAGACTATTAGTCGCTTTAAAACGAACTAAAGGAGTATTTGAAGAGCTGACTGAAAATATCAGTTTAAAAACACGACCCCCTGGAGGAACAGCATCTTAGGTTATTCTTTTATTTTGATCTTCTGCTATTTAACCAATGTATTTATTGTATTTAAGCTGAATGGTCTCGTGTATAAACAAGTATATCATATCATCATATCATACCTTAGGCCCTCTCTGCAAGTTGCCCCTCCTTCAAGGTCCAGCTGGATCCGCCCTTGACTTCTCTAGGCCACAACATTCTCTACCTTGCATCCAAAGTTAATTTTTAGGAACACCGAGAAGCTCAGATTTTCGAAGAAGTGTCCTGGTCCTTCCGATTGATATGACCAAATCTCATGATTCCTTTAGCCTGGAATTACAGACTTGGCAACTCCCTGACTCTAGGCAGCCGAACTTTCTAAAGCGAAGACTTAACGTACACGCTTTCAGAATAGTACTATTGGATAACAATATCCAATTTCAGAATATTTGCAAAAAGAAGCAAACATCTTGCTTGTTTGTTTTTGTGACCAATAAGGACTTCCCAAAAAAACATATTTTAATAAAAGATGCAATCCTAGAGCTTTTTGTTCTGATGCCAAATAGCTTCTTTCAAAAAGATAATTTCTGTAAAAAAGATACGCCAATAGCCATAAATTTTGAACAAAAATATGCACTTTCTAGAATAGACGACTTAAGTGAAAAATGTAAGCCTATAGCCTGACATTCTAGGGCAAACTACGCAAGTTCTAAAATAGCTGCTTTTAGTAGAAATGGTAAACCAATAGCCTTGCATTTCAGAGAAAGATATTCCAAAAAAAATAGTCTTTTGAAGACAAATGCGTGCTTTCAAAAACAGCCGATTTCATAGAAAAAGGTAAATCTATAGCCTTACATTTTGGAGAAAAAATAAGCACTTTCAAAAGCAGCTGATTTTGGTGAAAAGGGTAAGCCTATAGTCTTACATTTCTACGGAAAATAAGACTTTAAAAAAACAGCCAATTTTATTGGAAAAGGTAAGCCTATAACCTTACATTTCTGAGAAAAATACGCACTTTCAAAAACAGCCGATTTTTTTAAAAAAAGGTAAGTCTATAGCCTTACATTTTGGAAAAAAATACGCACTTTCAAAAACAGCCAATTTCATTGGAAAATGTAAGTCTATAACCTTACATTTTGGAGAAAATAAACACTTTCAAAAACAGCCGATTTTATTGGGAAAGGTAAGGTAAGTGCCTTACATTTCTAAAGAAAATACGCACTTTCAAAAACAACCAATCTTTTTGAAAAAGGTAAGTCTATAGCCTTACTTTTAGATGCTAAATAGGCACTTCCAGAAACAGCCGATTTTTGGTTAAAAAGGTAAGCCCATAGCCTTACTTTTTGATGCTAAATAGGCATTTCCAGAAACAGCCGATTTTTGGTGAAAAAGGTCAGCCTATAGCTTTACTTTTAGATGCTAAATAGGCATTTCCAGAAACAGCCGATTTTTGGTGAAAAAGGTCAGCCTATAGCCTTACTTTTAGAGGCAAAATAAGCACTTTCAGAAATAGCCGATTTTTAATGAAATAGGTTAGCCTATAGCCTTAATTTTTGATGCAAAATAGGCACTTCCAGAAACAGCCGATTTTTGGTGAAATAGGTAAGCCTATAGCCTTACATTTTGATGCAAAATAGGCACTTTCAAAAACAACCAATTTTATTGGAAAAGGTAAGTCTATAGCCTTACATTTCTAAGGAAAATACGCACTTTCAAAAACAGCTGATTTTATTGAAAAGGTAAGCCTATAGCCTTATATTTTGGAGAAAAATACGTACTTTCAAAAGTAGCCAATTTCATTTGAAAAGGTAAGCCTATAGCATTACATTTCTACGGAAAATAAGTACTTTCAAAAGCAGCCAATTTTGATGAAAAAGGTATGCCTATAGCCTTATATTTTGGAGAAAAATACGTACTTTCAAAAGTAGCCAATTTCATTTGAAAAGGTAAGCCTATAGCCTTACATTTCTACGGAAAATAAGTACTTTCAAAAGCAGCCAATTTTATTGGAAAAGGTAAGCCTATAGCCTTACATTCTATGGAAAATAAGTACTTTTAAAAGCAGCTAATTTTGGTGAAAAGGGTAAGCCTATAGCCTTACCTTTTGGATGAAAATACGTACTTTCAAAAGCAGCCGATTTTATTGAAAAAGGTAAGCCTATAGCCTTACATTTTGGAGAAAATAGGCGCTTTTAAAAGTAGCCAATTTCATTTGAAAAGGCAAGCCTATAGCCTTACATTTTGGAGAAAAATACGTACTTTCAAAAGCAGCCGATTTTATTGAAAAAGGTAAGCCTATAGCCTTACATTTTGGAGAAAATAGGCACTTTTAATAGTAGCCCATTTTGGTGAAAAAGGTAAGCCTATAGCCTTACCTTTCTAAGGAAAATATGTACTTTCAAAAACAGCCAATTTTATTGGAAAAGGTAAGCCTATAGCTTTACATTTCTGAGAAAAATACGCACTTTCAAAAACAGCCGATCTTTTTTAAAAAGGTAAGTCTATAGCCTTACATTTTGGAGAAAATAAGCACTTTTAAAAGTAGCCGATTTTGGTGAAAAGGGTAAGCCTATAGCCTTACATTTCTAAGGAAAATACGCACTTTCAAAAGCAGCCGATTTTATTGAAAAAGGTAAGTCTNTATAGCCTTTCATTTCTTAGGAAAATACGTACTTTCAAAAGCAGCTGATTTTGGTGAAAAAGGTAAGCCTATAGCCTTGCATGTCTAAGGAAAATACGTACTTTCAAAAGCAGCTGATTTTGGTGAAAAAGGTAAGCCTATAGCCTTGCATTTCTAAGGAAAATACGTACTTTCAAAAGCAGCTGATTTTGGTGAAAAAGGTAAGCCTATAGCCTTGCATTTCTAAGGAAAATACGCACTTTCAAAAACAGCCGATTTTATTGAAAAGGGTAAGTCTATAGCCGTACATGTTGGAGAAAATAAGTACTTTCAAAAGCAGCCGATTTTATTGAAAAAGGTAGGTCAATAGCCTTACATTTCTAAGGAAAATACGCACTTCAAAAACAGCTAATTTTTTTGAAAAAGGAAAGTCTAGCCTTACATTTTGGAGAAAAATACGTACTTTCAAAAGCAGCTGATTTTAGTGAAAAGGGTAAGCCTATAGCCTTACATTTCTACGGAAAATAAGTACTTTTAAAAGCAGCCAATTTTGGTGAAAAGGGTAAGCCTATAGCCTTACATTTTGGATGAAAATACGTACTTTCAAAAGCAGCCGATTTTATTGAAAAGGTAAGCCTATAGCCTTACATTTTGGAGAAAATAGGCACTTTTAAAAGTAGCCAATTTCATTTGAAAAGGCAAGCCTATAGCCTTACATTTTGGAGAAAAATACGTACTTTCAAAAGCAGCCGATTTTATTGAAAAAGGTAAGCCTATAGCCTTACATTTTGGAGAAAATAGGCACTTTTAAAAGTAGCCCATTTTGGTGAAAAAGGTAAGCCTGTAGCCTTACATTTCTAAGGAAAACATGTACTTTCAAAAACAGCCAATTTTATTGGAAAAGGTAAGCCTATAGCCTTACATTTTGGAGAAAATACGCACTTTTAAAAGTAGCCAATTTTATTGGAAAAGGTAAGCCTATAACCTTACATTTCTGAGAAAAATACGCACTTTCAAAAACAGCCAATTTCATTTGAAAAGGTAAGCCTATAGCCCTACATTTTGGATGAGAATAAGCACTTTCAAAAGCAGCTGATTTGGGAAAAAGGTAAGAGAATAGCCTTACTTTTCTAAGGAGAATACGCACTTTAAAAAGCAAACGATTTTATTGGAAAAGGTAAGCCTATAGCCTTACATTTTGGATGAAAATACGCACTTTCAAAAGCAGCTGATTTTGGTTAAAAGGTAAGAATATAGCCTTTCTTTTCTAAGGAAAATACGTACTTTCAAAAACAGCCAATTTTATTGGAAAAGGTAAGCATATCGCCGTACATTTCGGAGAAAATACATACTTTCAAAAGCAGCTGATTTTGGTGAAAAAGGTAAGCCTATAGCCTTGCATTTCTAAGGAAAATACGTACTTTCAAAAGCAGCTGATTTTGGTGAAAAAGGTAAGCCTATAGCCTTGCATTTCTAAGGAAAATACGTACTTTCAAAGTCAGCTGATTTTGGTGAAAAAGGTAAGCCTATAGCCTTGCATTTCTAAGGAAAATACGTGCTTTCAAAAGCAGCTGATTTTGGTGAAAAAGGTAAGCCTATAGCCTTGCATTTCTAAGGAAAATACGTACTTTCAAAAGCAGCTGATTTTGGTGAAAAAGGTAAGCCTATAGCCTTGCATTTCTAAGGAAAATACGTACTTTCAAAATCAGCTGATTTTGGTGAAAAAGGTAAGCCTATAGCCTTGCATTTCTAAGGAAAATACGTGCTTTCAAAACACAGCTAATTTTATTGGAAAAGGTAAGTGGATAGCCTTACATTTTGAGGAAAGAAATATGCACTTTCCATAATAGTCGATTCTATCGCAAAGGCATGCCCCCACTTTCTTCATTAATAAAGGAAGCCTTTCATTCAAAATGAAGGACTTTAAAAAAGTATATGTGGAAAAAGCAACTTGAAGCCTGAATTCTGTGTGAAATGAGCATTTTGAAATGCCATTAATTTTGCAGATTTTACACAAAAATTTGAGACAATTATTTTATTAAAAAGGTATCATAAAAATGGACGACAAAAATGCCAGGGTTGTAAAAATAAGCTTTTCAAAGAACATACGAAAATAAGGCCTTTCTCAATGTGCAAATAGATCTACTAAAACTAGAAATGTTAAGAATAAAATGCACACTGTCATTGGCTGCTGTCCCTTAAATATTACAGCAAGAACAGTTGTTAATATCTTGCTGACCAGCCAACAAGTCAACAAGGGCAGATTTTGTAATACAATAACAAGAGTTGGTTTTGATTGACACCACAATTCAAAACAATTAGCAACTACAGGCAAAGGAAATTGTCTCAACCAGCAGTAATTCAAAACAAACAAAGCTGCAAAAGTTTATCTGAAATCCAGGTAGCTAGCTCGCTCGTTGTGCATTCGAGAAATTGTTTTCAAGAGCAAACATGAGCACATATCAAAAGAAGAAGGATAAATCTACACATCTACCTCGGGCATTATATTTCTTTGGTTCAGAAGCCGAATGGGAGGCGACTCAATTCTCTTACTTTTTGGGCATAATTAAAACACTTACTGCTCAGCTTCTGAGCCAAAGAAATAAAATGCCCAAGGTGGATGTGTAGATTTATCCTTCTTCTTTCGACATGTGCTCATGTTTGCTCTTGAAAACAATTTCTCGAAAGCACAACGAGCGAGCTAGCTAGCTGGGTGTCAGAGAAAATTTTGCGGCTTTGTTCGTTTTGAATTACTGGTTGAGAGAATTTCCTTTGTCTGCGATCGCTAATTGCTTTGAATTGCGGTGTCAATCAAAAACCAACTCATGCTATCGTCTTACCAAATCGGGTCCTAAATCAAAGGAATCCGCCAGGAAGATCTTCAGATTCATTCCTCTTCTTTCAATAAACTTATAATTTTTTCTTGAACAAATCGCTAATCGCTTTAAATTGAGGTGTTGATCAACATTAACTGATGCTATTGTGTTACAAAATCTGTCCTTGTTTCGGGGAGCACTATTTGTTCAAACATAATGCGTTTTTCTCTCACCCGGTGTCTTTTACCTGATTTCTACTGGGCCTGCCTGCAGGTTACGAAAAATAAGGATGTCAAGATGGATTGAAAAATGAAAGGAAAATGTACCAGGAAATTCTAGGTCACATTAGCATAGGTTTCAAAATTTTTGAAAGGTTGGCGTAAAATTCATTGATCTATATCCTCGAACTGAATGGCTTCGAAGAAATTTTAGCTATTTTGCTATAATTCTACCATTGCAATTTCCTGAAATCATCAATAATTTCAGAATTAGAGTGTTTTTCTCCTTTTTTATAAATTCAGGAAAATATTTCAGAAAAAAAGTTAAAAAGAGTGTAAATTCTAAACTTTTGCGAAACATGAAACAATTTTGAATAAAAACATAAGTAGTTTATGGATGTCTACAATATGGTATCAAGCAAAAGTCTGTCATTTTCCTTATTTGCATTTTAGAAAGATGATGACATTTCATCCAAAAATGAGTTGAAATGTAAAATAAGTGGTAATTTAAAAAAATATTCAAGAATTATAAAAGTCCCAACGATAGAATTGTAGATGAGTAGCTAAAGTTTCTTTAGGGCCTTAAGAAATAAGTCACACAATTTTACGCCCACCTTTTCAGCCCGATTTAAAGATGTGGAACCTATGCTGATCCCTTTTCATTTCCTCAGGACCCTCTTAGCTATCCTAATAGGTAGCTTAAAGAGAATGTAAGCATATAAAAGTGGCTCAAGCCACTTGCGGTCAAACTCTAGCCAATCAGATATTGGTATTTCCTGTTGACTTCGATAAGCTACCCAAATATGGTGCGGCACGTGTCACGGCCTATTATCTTTGCACGGCTATTTTTATCAAAGGTTTATATATGCTTTGATTCCCTTTAATGAAATAAAGTTCTACGAACAAACCAAGTTTTCTTGAGTTTACTATACTGTGCTTTCTCATCTCACTTCAGCTTGTAAACATACAATGCAAATCCTTTGCCCACACATATACAACTGCCTTTTGGATCACATTTCGCGAAATCTGTGTTAATGCAGCGTGATGATCCTCCATACTTTTTGTATGTCACAGCTGATTTAGGCCCACTCNCATCTCACTTCAGCTTGTAAACATACAATGCAAATCCTTTGCCCACACATATACAACTGCCTTTTGGATCACATTTCGCGAAATCTGTGTTAATGCAGCGTGATGATCCTCCATACTTTTTGTATGTCACAGCTGATTTAGGCCCACTCCAACATTCACCATAGTGCTCGATTCCAAAATGGCTGTATCCCTTCTTTCTCGCTCGCTCAGCACAATGGTTTATTAACCTAAAGGGAAAATTAAAATATGTTAACAATAAGAAAACAGCCCTTATGATTTGAAGTTAAAGATCTAGTGGCTTGTTCAGAGTTTTTTAGTTTTTGGAGCCAAAACGGGGCCAAGATTCGCTCAAATATTAAGGTGTAGTATGAAAAAGTTAGATGTGAAAGGTCGCAAAAAATGGTTTATTCCCAGTTCAAGGAATAAGTGAAACAACGCATTTTGCAACAGCTTGATAAAGGCATTCTTCAACAATAACAATTAAATGATTTCTACGTCTTGGAAGTAGCTTTTCGTTAGATCTATGATTTTATTCTTTTCAAGTCGCTGGAAGGTTTAAACATCTGCGGGTTAAACAGTGTCCAAGGGCCGCATGAAATATGTAAATTAGACCCAAGTTAGACTCATACTTGTCCTTGTACAGAAAATCAGTCATATCTTACTTTNGATCTTGCCTTTTTTCGCAACCTTTTTCGTGCTGCAGCATACTCATAGTCAGAGTCCATTGTGCAATGAGAGACTTCCAAAAGATCGTTTCAATTTATTGGATGAATGTAAACAGAACTTCTCATCCAACTAATTGGAACATCAAATTTATTGAATCCAATAAATTGGATAGTGTATTTCAGCCTTAAGAGGAGGTCATCTATAAATAGGGCATTGAAAACTCCAACGCATGTTATTGTTCCTCTTGCCAAACAATATCCATGATCGTCTCGAAATCATCAAATACAATAGGCTAATAACAGAATACCCAGACTCCTTCCGCGCGGGGCTTTTATCTCCGTTGATTCTCTTTAAAGCAAGTGTGCAATGGTAAATAGGCTCCTCTATAAATAGAACAAAGAAGTAACTCAGACACAGCACCGTTTCTTAGTAAGATTAAAATCTCATTCTTAGGCTACCCTTTGTTGACAATGTGTGCAACTTCGATTTGAATGGGGTATTTTTAGATTTTCTGCTCTCTGCAAATGATAGCTTTAACCTTGCACAAACCCTTTATAATCTGATAATTTTAAGAAACTTTCAGAACTGGACCAAATTCTTCGTATTTTTTATAAAAAAATACGTGTACTATCTTAGTACAACTTGACAGATTTTGGTAAATCTCATCTAATTAAGAGGCACCTGCCAAGCTCAATGATTTTTTGAACAACCGAAGAACGCTTTCCAGTGAACTCTTGACTTGCTCCAAATGAACTTACAAATATGTATTGTAATACCTCTAAAGATAGACTTCTCGGTGAAATAGCACCAGAGACATTTTGTTAAAACTGCAAACAATTATAAAGTGCACGCAAATTTGCCTTCACTCTATGTAAGCACCATGAGATTATTTGTTGGTATAAGCCATAATCAATTCTCAGATCAATGTTGGCTAGAGAGCCACTGAGGTTAAACAGCCTGTTTGTTTATTAAAATACCTGCTTGAGCTGTGTTCTTGCCAAGGCCTTTGGATACGGCATGTTGTAAAAACCGGACCCTAAGACCCTGGGGCCCCTGAGACCCCTAGGACCTTTAAGTACTAATAATGAAAAGGACCCTTAACACCAGAGGGACATCACCACAGACAAACAATAGATTAATGTCATCAAGCTGTCAAACAAGAGGCTGCGCGTTGTATGAGCTTCCCATCTTTCATCCTACGAACTTTCGTCCGTTCAAACCAACGTCAGGATGCCTTTATTCATGCAGAAAGTCTTTAAAAATAACACAATAGGAGATAGTCAAAATAGTACTTCTTCATGGTATAAACTCTCTGCATCATTCCTGGCATTGGTTTGAAAGAGTGGAAGTTCATGGGATGGAAGAGGGGAAGTCAATGATACACAACTTCCTCATTATGACACTCTGGTGCTAAGGGTCCTTTTCACTTCTAGTACTTAAAGGTCCTAGGGGTCCCAGGGGTCCCAGGGTCTTAGGGTCCGGTTTTTACAACATGCCGTTCTTGCCAATGCCTTTGGATACTGATGAACTGATGGGGCTGCCGTGTTTAAATACCGGAGGAGCCAGAAAAGATTCCCACGTTCGAAAATTTGTTGCACCACAAGAATTTGAATGATTCGAATTGTAGTTAAAAGCCAAAAGATCGACGTACTTTTGTGATTTTTCTCGCCTTCTTACCAGCACTGCATATATAGGTATATTTACCTCTACAGAAATGTCATGGTTGCAAAATTATTGAAAACACTTGATCAAATCGCAAGGTTTCTCCTTACACACAACAATACTCTCGGGCGTTTCACTTCTCTCAAGAGTTACAAGACATAAATTCTCCAACGGATACTAAAGATTTTCAATCCCATAGCAATAAATGTGCAGGCGATAGCTCTCACCCATGCAAAATTACATTTTCTCTCTTGTTCTGAGCTAGGAGTCCTTTATAATTTGATCAATTGATTTAGGCCTTTTCCAGTCCTGTTGCAACCACCAAGTTTTCGTAAACTTGAATTTACTAATTTTTCCAGTGCTCGTAAAAAGGCGAGAAAGTCACAAAAACACTTTTATCGTTTGGCTGTCAAGCAAATGTTGATTCATTGCAATCCATCCAGTACTCTTGCTGCTATGAAGTTTAAAAAGTTGGAACTTTTTTCTGGTTCATCCGGTATACGTCGTGGGCAGTCACTGTGATTCCAGTCAGCTCAAAAAATATCATTTCAGCTTTTTTTATATATTTTTCATTAGAAAATTACAACACATGATTAGTAATTACTATACCTACAGCTAACACTACCCTACCACAGAGACGATACCACAACGAGCAACATATTTTATCTACCCAGAGGCCATAACATAAAAAGATGAATAAAATGGGATTAAGAACAACTCGAAGCATGTAATTCAATTGCCAAAACTCTCAAAGTTTAGGTTAATTCTTACATATATGTTCGTGTTTAAAGTACCAAATGATAAACAAATAACAGTAAACAAAACTGTTTTTCTTATTAAAACTTTTTACCGGAGAGTAGTGTTCATTGTTTCTCCTGCGGCCATAACGGGCGACGCTCGAAGAAAACGACATATTTACCCCTTTTTTAAAATCTCCTAAAATCGATATAAAGAGTTTACATAAAAAGTCAATACTCTATGATCTTTCTCTCCATTAGTTGGTAATATAATCTGGCTATATGGTTTTTTCATTAATTGCTCCTTTAGGATGTAGCTCAGCAGAGACGTAGGAACCGGGGGGGGGCACTGGGGGCACGTGCCCCCAACATATTGCAATAAACAAAGGAATGCCCTTTCTATTTTCAGGAAGTGCCCCTACAGCTTAGAGAAAAAAGTGCCCTTGAAGTGTTGTGCCCCTCCAAGTTTGAGATGCCTCCTACGTCCCTCCCTGTAGCTCAGAACTTTGCGACGACAAAAGTATGGTTGAGCCTTACTTCCGTTTCTGTTGCCCAGTCTGTGGTGTTTGTGCAACACAGCACTAAACAAGCTTCAGAAGCTCCAAAATCGTGCAGTTAGGATCGTGACAAGCAACCCCTACAGATCGTCTGCAGCACCTATCATCAGGCAATTAGGGTGGTCAACGGTCAACGATCTCATTGAAACAGAAACCTTGAAAATGGTCTATAGGTCTATAAACCATGAAGCGCCTGATTATCTTACAGGACTGTTGCAAAGGTTATCGGAAACCAGCACTAGACAGCTTCGTAATATCAGCACAGACCTTTATGTACCATTGCTAAAAACCGCATGTGTCCAGAAATGCTTCTAATATAGAGGGGCCAAACTTTGGAACAAACTAAAAAGAGAAAATAAGATGGCCAGTACTTTCACACATTTCAAATCGTCATTGAAAAATGCCAGATCTTGTACATAATCACACTTTTCCTTTTGACTTTTAATACTTATATATTAGTTTTTATCTTGATATTGTAGGTTGCTTTTTTCTTTCTTTTAACAGGGCAGTTTGTAAATCAATTTTTGTATTATACGTTGAATAGTAACCATGTACCGGGTGAGTCAGAAAAAAGAATCCCCGCTTGGAAGGCCACTGCTCCATGAATATCAAAGCAATAATATTGAAAACTGTCTTGTTTTATTGCCAATATGTTCAATTAGGTTCAGTAATTTACCCGGCCTTAATCGGCCATTCCTTCCCGTGGATATGGGTGATTTTCTGCAGAAAGCCCCTTCCAAAAACCTGCGAAAACGAATGAAAACAATGAGCAAATTTTCCTTCCTAAAATTGATGACACTCGCATAAATTCATGTATTTTGACCTCTTGGGAGAATGGATTCCCCTTGAATAGGTCATCGAATACCAGGGGGAGGACTTGTTCATCCTCCCAGGAGGATAGCACGCGCTAAAGCGTCCACAAGTCATTGCTGTATGGCTGTTGTAAGGCAGAAATGTAACGGAAATTTGTTCATGATTTTGGGCACGTTTTGAAGGTTCTTTGAAGAAGTTTTCTCGAGAAAATCCCTCATAATTTCAGAATGGAGTGGCCGATTTCAGCCAGGAAAATTTTATACTAGATTTGAACATTGCTACCATCAAACTATACATTTGCTGATATCATTGTCTTGATATCCAGGGAGCTGTGATCTTTCAAATGGGGATTCTTTTTTCTGACTCACCCGGTATAAATACTATAAAATGAAATGAAAATGAACATAGGCATTATGGCGATACTACTCTGGTCGACCCCGATTCTCGGCCATACTAGAAGAGACCAATTCTGAGAGCAATTATTCTTCCCTGCTGTTAGCTATTAACAAATTCGGTCGACATCCTATGTTGATATTTCATAGCTAACTTAAAAGAAACATGGGCATTATGGCGATACTACTCTGGTCGACCCCGATTCTCGGCCATACTAGAAGAGACCAATTCTGAGAGCAATTATTCTTCCCTGCTGTTAGCTATTGACAAATTCGGTCGACATCCTACGTTGATTTTTCATAGCTAAAGTAAAAGAAACATGGGCATTATGGCAATACTACTCTGGTCGACCCTGATTCTCGGCCATCATGAAGAGACCAAGAGACCATTTCTGAGAGCAATTATTCTTCCCTGCTGTTAGCTATTAACAATTTGGGTAGAAATCCTACATTGATTTTGTATAGCTAAATTAAAAGAAACATGGGCAGATTTGATAAGACAATGACATCGGCTGTTTTCACTGACTATGCAATTCAAAGCGATTAGCGACAGCGAAGAAAGAAAATTATCGCAACTAGTAATTCAAAACAAACGAATCTTCAAAAGTTGCCCTGAAACCAGTAAGGTAAATTACCATCATGTGCGCGCGGATTGTGGTTATCTGAGCTATCACAAGTTTAAAACGACTGAATTTGATTTGATTTGATTTGATTTGATTTGATTTGATTTGATTTGATTTGATTTGATTTGATTTGATTTCACATATTTAGGGAGGGTAGCCCTTCAGCAAGTGCTGATTTTCAAGGGGCCCTCCATCTACGATACAATACAATAATAATAATATAATACAAAGGAAAGAAAAAACCTATTTGCAATATGTCAAAGTCTAATTAATCTATTAAAAACAATGTTAGAAATAATGATCAGTGTTAAAATCAATTTACAGGGTATCTAAAATATATTATCTACACAGCAGTCTACGCTAAATATGGCTCTTGAAGGCATTGACCGAAGATGCCTGTTTAACCTCAGTTGAAAGGCTGTTCCAGCTTTTTGCACCCTTGAATGAAAAGCATTTTCGTCCATTAGCGGAACTTTTCAAAGGCAGCCTTGAGTCAGTGTTTGTATTTCGTAGGCTACGCTCGGTGCAATCAGAGGCGTACGCAGCACCTCGGGAGTGAGGGGGTCTGGGGCAAGGCCCCAGAAAAATTTTTGTGACCACGCCCTTCAGACGCTCGGAAAATGAGGGAAACGCCCTTTTTACTTATATTTTGCATCGTAAACATGACTGCAATGAACACAAATTAGGTAATAATAGGCAGGATGTTTTGTTGAATTTGCATTGAGAATTTATACCCAGCATATCAAGTACGAATTACAAAATCACAAATTTTCTTCTTTACTGTAAAATTTATTTGGCGTTAGTTGTTGTTATGAATGATATTCAGGAAATGCCTCTTGTCGCCACTTCATCGTTGTTTAGTCAGTAAATGGCATCTTTTCCAAGAATCTTTTGAAAACAGGAAAATTTTGAAAACAGACATTCTATTTCGGCTTAGAATGCCTCTCCCAACATCGTTCAAGCATTTCTTAGAAACCCAAAACATTGCTCCACCTAGCCTTAGACAAAACCATTCTCTCCTTGCTGTTCAAGAATCTCGAAGACCACTGCCTGACAGATCTGCCTGACCCCCCCCCCCTGAGGTACAAGTTTTATTGCATTTTTGTACAAATCTCGAGGACCATCTTTTTGAAAAGTGGGGGGGGTCCGGACCCCCCCTTGGGTACGCCACTGGGTGCAATCAGCTTTTTTGGTGAAAAGATTGCAAAGATAGGTAGGAGCAAGGTCGTTGATGCATTTAAAAACCATTAGTTTCGTCTGTCTATCTATCAGCTCCTTGATCGTGTGCCAACCTAAACTTTATGTCAAGGGTTTACTTGGAGCATCGAACTGACTCTTGGTCACAACACGAGCTGCTCTGTTTTGAAGTCTCTGCAATTGTAAGATGTCTGTGGACTTGCAGCAACCCCAAACAGAACAACAGTATTGGAAATGAGGCTCCACGATACTGCTATAGAGAGTCTTCACAACTCCAGCTGAAAAAAGAATAAATCCCAAGCGGCGATTTAAAATTATGTGATAGATTAACTTAACATTTTAGTTTTGAATATCGGCCACATACTTTTCATTCCACAGCCCATCAAAGGTCTTAAATTGTTTTAGGATTCAACCTGTAGGTAACCTGCCCGTTTGTGATTTGCTAAAAAAAGACAGTTGTATGATCCCAAGAAGTCAGGGAGACGGAGTTTACAACCTTTGCAAATTCTGTGCAATAATTAAAGAATAAAATAAAATGTTCGAAAATGTAGATTTTGACTGCAGACTTTGCAAACAATGCATATCTCGGCTCGGCATTTTATAGTTTTTATAAATCTTAGTTGTAGAGTTTATATATCGGTTTTATGAATTTCGTAATTTTACTGACTAATTTTACTTGTATATATTTTTTTACAGGGTGTCCTAAAAGAATTGTGCCCAGTTTGTCTGAAGATTGCGACAAAACGACAGAAGATTCTGGCCAAACTTTAGCATGGTGGTGCCCTTCAGATGTTCAATTAAAGTTTGCCACCATCCCCATGAAAATCCGTTGAGAAAATGATGGAGCTAGGACCTTCAGGATACCAAATTTGCCCGATCACTGAAACCAGCGGTCGGCCAATTTGTCTTGCTATTTTGCAGCGATAAATAGCTTTATGGAATGAAAATGAAACAGCAGCCGCCAATGTCATTGTTCTTGAAAAAATTCCGATAATCCTCGGAGAGTTCCAATACTTCTGACCTCACAGAAACTATTTCTTGCCTCACTTGAAGATACCTGTCACTGCAAAATAGTAAGACAAAATGGCCGACCGCTGGTTTCAGTCATCAGGCAAATTTGGTCTTCTAAAGGTCATAGCTCCATCATTTTTCAACAGATTTTTACGAGAATGGTGGCAAACTTTAATTGAACATCTGAACACATCTTGCAAAAGTTTTGCGAGAATCTTTTGCCATTTTGTCGCAATCTTCAGACAAACGGGACACAATTTTTTTGGGACACACTGTATTTCATTATTATCAATTTGTTGGCTTGAATTAGCATTTTTGATAATTAGCTATGTAAGTTGCCAACTTGAAATAAAATGGTTATAATAATAAGCATAGGTTCCGAATCTTTAGCTCAGCGTAAAAAGGTGGGTGTAAAATTCAATGACCTATTTCTTCTGATTGAATGGCTTGAAAGAAACAATTTTTATATCATCATAAAATATTAAGATATTTGTCGTTCGTAGCGAAAAATGACACAAAGTCATCGAGTTCTCACTACGAACGACACTTACAACAGTTCAATACAACGATAGTATCTTGTCTAACAAAAAGACAACATGTACGTGTACCAGGTTTGCCAAGGAAATATATTTCTGACTCAACTGTTAGGGTGCGCTGTGATTTGATGGTTTTATTTCTAGCCTAATCGCTGTGTTGATTTGATGGAGGAAATGGTCGCTTCCAGAATTATTCTTTGCCTATCAAACTTTCCAGAATCAACCTTTGCCTATTTGTACCTCTCCATACACCGGTCACCGTCAGAAGTCTAATACCTGCTATATCATGTATATTATAAGTAGGCATTTGAGCAGGCCCTATGATTCCCAGCAACCTTTGCCTATTTGTACCTCTCCATGCACCGGTCACCGTCAGAAGTCTAATACCTGCTATATCAGGCATATTATAAGTAGGCATTTGAGCAGGCCCTATGATTCCCAGCAACCTTTGCCTATTTGTACCTCTCCATGCACCGGTCACCGTCAGAAGTCTAATACCTGCTATATCATGTATATTATAAGTAGGCATTTGAGCAGGCCCTATGATTCCCAGCAACCTTTGCCTATTTGTACCTCTCCATGCACCGGTCACCGTCAGAAGTCTAATACCTGCTATATCATGTATATTATAAGTAGGCATTTGAGCAGGCCCTATGATTCCCAGCAACCTTTGCCTATTTGTACCTCTCCATGCACCGGTCACCGTCAGAAGTCTAATACCTGCTATATCATGTATATTATAAGTAGGCATTTGAGCAGGCCCTATGATTCCCAGCAACCTTTGCCTATTTGTACCTCCCCATGCACCGGTCACCGTCAGAAGTCTAATACCTGCTATATCATGTATATTATAAGTAGGCATTTGAGCAGGCCCTATGATTCCCAGCAACCTTTGCCTATTTGTACCTCTCCATGCACCGGTCACCGTCAGAAGTCTAATACCTGCTATATCATGTATATTATAAGTAGGCATTTGAGCAGGCCCTATGATTCCCAGCAACCTTTGCCTATTTGTACCTCCCCATGCACCGGTCACCGTCAGAAGTCTAATACCTGCTATATCATGTATATTATAAGTAGGCATTTGAGCAGGCCCTATGATTCCCAGCAACCTTTGCCTATTTGTACCTCCCCATGCACCGGTCACCGTCAGAAGTCTAATACCTGCTATATCATGTATATTATAAGTAGGCATTTGAGCAGGCCCTATGATTCCCAGCAACCTTTGCCTATTTGTACCTCTCCATGCACCGGTCACCGTCAGAAGTCTAATACCTGCTATATCATGTATATTATAAGTAGGCATTTGAGCAGGCCCTATGATTCCCAGCAACCTTTGCCTATTTGTACCTCCCCATGCACCGGTCACCGTCAGAAGTCTAATACCTGCTATATCATGTATATTATAAGTAGGCATTTGAGCAGGCCCTATGATTCCCAGCAACCTTTGCCTATTTGTACCTCTCCATGCACCGGTCACCGTCAGAAGTCTAATACCTGCTATATCATGTATATTATAAGTAGGCATTTGAGCAGGCCCTATGATTCCCAGCAACCTTTGCCTATTTGTACCTCCCCATGCACCGGTCACCGTCAGAAGTCTAATACCTGCTATATCATGTATATTATAAGTAGGCATTTGAGCAGGCCCTATGATTCCCAGCAACCTTTGCCTATTTGTACCTCTCCATGCACCGGTCACCGTCAGAAGTCTAATACCTGCTATATCATGTATATTATAAGTAGGCATTTGAGCAGGCCCTATGATTCCCAGCAACCTTTGCCTATTTGTACCTCCCCATGCACCGGTCACCGTCAGAAGTCTAATACCTGCTATATCATGTATATTATAAGTAGGCATTTGAGCAGGCCCTATGATTCCCAGCAACCTTTGCCTATTTGTACCTCTCCATGCACCGGTCACCGTCAGAAGTCTAATACCTGCTATATCATGTATATTATAAGTAGGCATTTGAGCAGGCCCTATGATTCCCAGCAACCTTTGCCTATTTGTACCTCCCCATGCACCGGTCACCGTCAGAAGTCTAATACCTGCTATATCATGTATATTATAAGTAGGCATTTGAGCAGGCCCTATGATTCCCAGCAACCTTTGCCTATTTGTACCTCTCCATGCACCGGTCACCGTCAGAAGTCTAATACCTGCTATATCATGTATATTATAAGTAGGCATTTGAGCAGGCCCTATGATTCCCAGCAACCTTTGCCTATTTGTACCTCCCCATGCACCGGTCACCGTCAGAAGTCTAATACCTGCTATATCATGTATATTATAAGTAGGCATTTGAGCAGGCCCTATGATTCCCAGCAACCTTTGCCTATTTGTACCTCTCCATGCACCGGTCACCGTCAGAAGTCTAATACCTGCTATATCATGTATATTATAAGTAGGCATTTGAGCAGGCCCTATGATTCCCAGCAACCTTTGCCTATTTGTACCTCCCCATGCACCGGTCACCGTCAGAAGTCTAATACCTGCTATATCATGTATATTATAAGTAGGCATTTGAGCAGGCCCTATGATTCCCAGCAACCTTTGCCTATTTGTACCTCTCCATGCACCGGTCACCGTCAGAAGTCTAATACCTGCTATATCATGTATATTATAAGTAGGCATTTGAGCAGGCCCTATGATTCCCAGCAACCTTTGCCTATTTGTACCTCCCCATGCACCGGTCACCGTCAGAAGTCTAATACCTGCTATATCATGTATATTATAAGTAGGCATTTGAGCAGGCCCTATGATTCCCAGCAACCTTTGCCTATTTGTACCTCTCCATGCACCGGTCACCGTCAGAAGTCTAATACCTGCTATATCATGTATATTATAAGTAGGCATTTGAGCAGGCCCTATGATTCCCAGCAACCTTTGCCTATTTGTACCTCTCCATGCACCGGTCACCGTCAGAAGTCTAATACCTGCTATATCATGTATATTATAAGTAGGCATTTGAGCAGGCCCTATGATTCCCAGCAACCTTTGCCTATTTGTACCTCTCCATGCACCGGTCACCGTCAGAAGTCTAATACCTGCTATATCATGTATATTATAAGTAGGCATTTGAGCAGGCCTATGATTCCCAGCAACCTTTGCCTATTTGTACCTCTCCATGCACCGGTCACCGTCAGAAGTCTAATACCTGCTATATCATATATATTATAAGTAGGCTTTTGAGCAGGCACATCAGGTATTATACTTGATGCGCCATAGAGGAGTGGGGTATGCTTACGTGATGGGGTTCTATGTGGGGTATCATTCCTACAGGCAGATCTTTAGATTTATCCGTCTTCTTTCGTCATAAACTCGTGACTTCTCTTAAAAATCGCTTTTAACATGTACAAGAAGACAGTTTGCTCTCTAATTGCTGATTTCTCACATGCACAAGAAGACAGTTTGCTCTAATGGTTTCTAGGCAACTTTTGAGGCTTCGTTTTTGTTCAACAGACCTTTTAGACCCCGCACGGTAGCGGATCAAAAGTGTTGCGGATCAAAGTGTTACGGATCACCCTCCCGTCTACACGGTAGCGGATCAAACTTGTGTCGGATCACCGACTCATTTACACGGTAGCGGATCAGCGGTCACCATAGAAATAGGGCGAGGTCACATTCAAGACTTTCTCAGATTTTCAGTGACTTCCTTTTAACGTCAAAATTTCAAAACAAGCTGCAATTATGATTAAACCTCGCTTGTATGGAAAATACCCTCGTAATGAATCCGATTCAAAATATAAGGCGCATCACTTGCGTTTACACGGCGCCGAGCAAGAGTGAACCGATACCAACCTCGTTCCCAGGGTGTTCTAACGTCATACGCTGGTCACGAAGCCGAAAGAACACCCTGGTACACTTGGCATCAATCTTGCCAATATATGGCAAGATGTGCCCCATTATGGATTTGCAGTTTGCTAGGCAACGATAAGCGACGAAAAATGGTCGTTTCTCTAGCGCTACTTCTGAAGTATATAAATTGAGAAATTAAAAACAAATACTTTGAGGACCCTATTTTAGCCCTTTTTAAGGTATTTAATCATTAATCCGGGGTTAGCAAGTGCATTTAGTAGGAAAACGAGCACGATCCATTTGG
>REGL01002073.1:36406-51994 GCA_004194395.1 Aurelia aurita complex sp. Pacific
TATTTAATCATTAATCCGGGGTTAGCAAGTGCATTTAGTAGGAAAACGAGCACGATCCATTTGGGTGGAAAAAGGGCCTAAGTTGAAATTTTCGAGAATTTCCCGCACAGCTTTGAAATAGAATGGCTCGTTATTCGGCGAATTTTAGAGATAAATTGGAGATTAAAAGTGTTTTATTGAAAGAATACAGTTTTCCGTAGATTTTTGACATGCCGCGGCTGTTTACTCCTCGCAAAACGGAGTTACGGTGTAAAATGGGGTAGGCCGAAATTATTCCACATTTTTGGGGGGCGTGCGCTCCGCTTCTGGGGGCAATATTGAACCCCAAATTACGTTATTAGACTTGCAGACGAAATGTCTCTTGAAAACTTTTTTCTGTTTTGAAATCGGGCTTGTAACCATGGAGCATCGACTCCAAACGTAACCTCAGGTCGGAAAATCGCAACATTTATTTTTCAACCCCCTGTTATGACGTCATAATGACCCCAAAATTTTTTGAAACCCCGAAATTCGGATGCGCCGTGGTCCATTACCCCTCTTCAAAATTCCTCACTTGCCCCATACACCCCATTTATTTTATGAAATTACCGATTCACTAAAGGCCATTTTTGAATGGGAGCCAGTTATAATCTGATTTTGCTATTGTTTCCGAATAGCCAATCAAATTGCCGAACGGCCTCTTGTATCCCAGAGTAGAGGTAGAGCAACGAACTCACTCTGGGGACGAGATTGAACCGATACAAAAGTTATCCGACACAAAACGAGTTCGCTTTCGTAGCAGGATCAAAATTGATGCGGATAGCGAAGCAGAAGTGTATCGGATCACTTCGAGCTCGTGTAAACGGGAGGCTGATCCGCAACGCTTTTTGTATCGGATAAAAAGTTATCTGCTACCGTGTAAACGGGGTCTTAGCTATCCTCAAATAGAATCTGAATCAAACGATGTTTTGCTACATTTTGTAGAATTTTCGAATGTGCACAAAAGTGATCGAAGCTCTAACGCCACTCAATTGAACGTCGCATATAAAAATGTACAAAAGTAACGTTCGATCCAGGCTCTTTTGGAGAATAGCTAAAATGTCTATTACAGGTTGAGCGGATTTCCTTTTTCTGCAATCGCTAGTTGCTTTGAATTTCATTGCCAATCAAAAACAGCATATGATATCGTGTTATTGAATCTACCTCTGCTGGAGTGCTGTGTTAGATTACCGGGTTCTATTTCCCATGAATTTAGAACAGGAAATTGTCATGGCGTCTCTGTTTGCTTATTCAATTGTAAGTGAAGATATTCCAATTTGGTGCGGTTCTATTAAAATAGTGAAATTAGTTATCCGAGATCACGTTGTTGTTATTCCATATAAAATTCGTTAGTGCGAGCCCTTGTTCAAAGGTAGGCGTGAAAAGACAATAGGCTTTGATTACGTTGTTGTTTTTCCTTGTAAATTTCATTAGTTAGAGCCCTTTGCAAAGTAGTTGTGAAAAGACAATAGGCCATGACATGTGTCTAACCATATTTGGGCGATTGATCTACGTCAACTGACATACTGATACCTGATTGGCTGGAATGTGACAGCTGTTGGCGCTTGTATGGTTATATTTCATTCAAGTGTCAGTTTACTTGAGAAATATTGCCTGAGAAGGATAAACAATGCTAAGCTGATCTCTTGGTTTCATTTTTCATTAGTGGATATAGCCCTTTTTAGTCTTGCCTAATTTTGCAGCACACTTTACAAGATTGCTTGAGAAAGATAAAGTTTCTTCAAGTCATGAAGATAAAGTCAATTCTCTTGTGATTGGTAAGTGATTATATATGATTTGTTGAATCATTCTTTTGCAGGCTAATCATCAAATCATTAATAGACCTTTTAGCTATTCTGAAAGGAATCAGAATCGAACAACATTTTGCTACATTTTGTAGAATTTTCGAATGTGCATAATAGTGATAGAAGCTCTAGCGCCACTCCATCGAATGTCGTGTATGAAAATGTATAAAAATAACGCTCGATCCAGGCTCTTTTGTAGAATAGCTAAAAGGTCTATTGCTCAAGGTCATATCTGTTAGCAATTAAAACGAAGGCGAAGTTGCAGTTTTCAGCACCAATGCCTGGGGGAGGTACTTGGTTTACGAAAATATGGGGAGGTGCTACTGAAAAATCTGAAAAAGCATCCTGTCCAGGAGTAAAATTCTCCAAAATTATACCCTGTCCGAAAGAAAAAATTTTAAAAACGATGTTCTGTTCTTGAGTTTCTTCATACCGAATTGTAGGCTGCCCTGCAAATTTGAAAGACTCTATCAGAAAAAGTGGAAATGCTGCCATCCGAACGATTTAAATCACTGCGGAGTGCAATTGGCTTACAACGACGTTACGTAGCCAATTATAGAAAATATAGATCCTTTCGTGGATCCGACCATACGAAAGTGATACCCTGTCCCGGAGTAGGAATCCTGAAAATGATACCCTGTTCAGCGGCACGCTCAGTGGAATGCTGTAACTATTACAGGATTAGAGAAATTCAGCTTTAATCCAATAGATTGCAATAGATGTGAGAATTTGGTGGGGAATCACTACTACAGAAAAACATCTATTTCATTAAGGCTGATAAATTTTTAGGAATTCATTAATTGATTTCCTATAGCAATGTTTCGATGTACAATTGAATGCTGAGTTCAAAAACATCACTTGGACTGCTGTAACTATTGCAGGATTAAAGATATTTAGCGTTAATCCAATAGATTGCAATAGATGTGAGAATTTGGTGGGGAATCACTACTACAGAAAAACATCTATTTAATTAAGGCTGATAAATTTTTAGGAATTCATTAATTGATTTCCTATAGCAATGTTTCGATGTACAATTGAATGCTGAGGGACGGATCCAGGGAATATTGTGACTAAAATGAGGTTATTCGAATACTAGGGTGTGGCTTTTTGAAATTAAGCGTGTACCTAAATAACAAGATACAAGGATCTGACAATCTAACTACTGCTTCAGCAGTAATCGCAGTAGTCTGGATCCGCCCCTGGAAACTTATTCTGGCTCCCAGAAGAATACTTCTTCTTTTTGCTGCCGAAGCCAGCCTTACTATTCTTCTACAATCAGCGAGTGGAATTAGCCTGCCTGTCTGCCGTTTGGCTATGTAGTAAACGGGCCAGCTCACGGTTGTAGTTCGCGGGCTCGCGGCTTGTGAGCATTTATCCAACAAACATCATGACAACAAAGTTCTCCAATAAAAGATAATTAGTTCTTCTTACCTACTTAACTACCTAACTACGTCAATGGACGACAAAGGTTTATTTCTGACAATGCAGAACTCAATATGATGGACCACGGAACATGGACTACAGAACTACGGAACCAAGAGCCTTGGATTTAGGAACTAGCAGCCGACGGAGGAGAGTAACTCAATATTCTAAATCATTTATCTTTTGAACCATTGCCCAACTGTAAATTAAAACAAAATACACGTTTCCTTAGCTATAATCAGTCAATTAATTTCTATAAAATTACCCTCGCTACAGTCACATTCGGTACAAATACTAATCGGCAGCACTCATTACCTTGAAAGTATTATCATTCCAAGAGAATTATTCTTGCATCAAGAAAATAAGTCTTGAAACAAGAAATTAAATCTTAACAAGAATTCTTGTCAAAAAATATTTTCTTGCTCCTGGGACAAGATAGTTTCCTTAGTTTTCAAAAAAAATTATCTTGATTCAAAACAAGTATTCTTGATTTAAGAAAGCATTCCTCCGAGCTGATTTCTGTTTTCAGAAAACATATGTTGAAACAAGAAAATGGATCTTAATGAGAAAAATATTTTCTTGATTCAAGAAAAGAACTCCTAAAAAATGTGTTCTCGTTTCAAAAATAAGTCTTGAAACAAGAAATAATATCTTGACAAGAATTGTTGTCAAAAAGATTTTCTTGCTCCTGGGACAAGATAATTTTTGCTCAAAATGAGAAAATGTGTCTTGTTTTAACTTTCTCTTGCTCTTGAGCTAAGAATGAGGATTTTTCGCAGTGAAAGGAATCAAAGGAACACTTTCTGATAGTTTTTACCATCAAAAGTTTACGATACTTAAAACGGGAGTACTTGTTTGGGATACTCAATATCTTCATTGATCATTGGTCCTTACTGCAGTAAACGTTATTGCAGCCGCAAAGAACCCTGGGTGACAATGACTCTTTAATGGACAACCCGGTATCTTCATTGGTTCTTACTACAGTAAGCATTTTTGCGGCTGCAAAGAACCCTGAGTGACAATGACTCTTTAATGGACAACCCGGTATCTTCATTGATCTTTGGTTCTTACTACAGTAAACATTATTGCGGCCGCAAAGAACCCTGGGTGAGAATGACTCTTTAATGGACAACCCAGTATCTTCATTGGTTCTTACTACAGTAAACATTATTGCGGCCGCAAAGAACCCTGGGTGACAATGACTCTTTAATGGACAACCCGGTATCTTCATTGGTTCTTACTACAGTAAACATTATTGCGGCCGCAAAGAACCCTGGGTGACAATGACTCTTTAATTGACATTATTGTTTTGCTTTGACAGATGTGAAGCTCAGTTTGCCAATACAGGAAGACGTGGAAATATGGAATATCATCTCAAGACAGCTAGTCTGCTCTTAATTCTTATCATTCTTGTCAAACAACAAATGCTCTGTTTAAAATGGGAAGAGGGTCCAAGTATGTAGAAATCGAGTAGGGTAGGGTGGGGGGGGGGTAATGTGGGTCTACGGGGTAAAGTGGGTCTACTGAGCTTTATCCTTCGTCGTTAAATGGAAGAAAAGTTGGCTATTTTTCGCTTAATGTCTACATAATAAACAACCTTTTACATAAAACAATCGTCTTTTATAAAATAACTTTACTAAAAGGCCTACTGTGCAAGAATCTCAAAGCCGAGAAAACTTTCTCCTGCCACTGTTGTTTTGCTTTTCTGGTCCATTTAATGACAATGAGCTGACAGTTTAGTCTCTTACAAATGAAATAACGTTCATTTCGAGGTCTCTGAAGCGATTGTTTTTATAGTTATTTTCTACTAGGTGGGGTAATGTGGGCCTACTGAGAATTCAGCCATAATTCAAATTCAACGAAGAATTGAATTGCTTAAAATTTTCGCATTTATATTCATCTTGCCACGTTGTTTTCAGTCTAAAATGCGAAAACGGGTTTCCTATTACCGCAGTTGCTGCCTTGTAACCAGTAAATTGGATTAAACATACTACAAACATCTTTATTTGACTGTTACTATCAAATTCGATCACTGACATGCAAGTCGCAACGATGGTTGATCACAGCATAATGATCGTAGTTTTATTTTCGTCGCGCGAACGAGATTGCTTGCGACAAAAGGCAATGACTGATTTTATTGAAAAGAGAATAGTTGGGAAATTTAATTCCATTAATTTTTTTAATCATTTACCCTTTCATATTCCGATATTGTACAAGTTTCGAACATAGACCCACTTTTCCCGCTCGTCGGAAAAAGTTGGCCTATTTTAGTTGCCAAAAGAGATAATTTTTCAAAAAAATATTTAACCACCGTTGTTAGAGCAGGGATTTTTTGCCAAGAAACAAGAAGCACTGAATGTCAATTAAATGAAACTTCTGAAATTGTTTGAATTTTATTTTCGTTTTACCAGCTATCCATTTTGAGATGTTGCTCATTTTAGACCCATGTTACCCCCCACCCTACCCTAGAAAACATCTTCATTTGCATTTTATTTGCCGCTACTTGCCTGCTTTAGGGGGAGAAAGTTTAGGATTTTTGAAAGTTTAGCTTGTACAACCCCATTAAAGGACAAGTCCGGGGTTTCTACAATTAAATGTCAAAAAGCAACCTTACAAACTGACAAACATCACTTGTTACTTCTTTTGACGTGTTGAGATGTTTTTCTGTTGCAAATTCGTACAAAATGTCTCATAAGTTAGGCCCAATGTCGTCGCCATTTTGTAAAACGCGATAAAATAGCATGCCTTGATTTGGAGGTTTGATTGTCAAGTCGGAAATTACTATGAGAGTTTTATAAGAAAACAGCCTCGTTCAGGTCGACGGCAAAATGAGTAAAATTACGTCATGAATAATGACGTCATTTCGCTCATTTCACAGATTTAAATACACAATTTTGCAGAGAGAAGACAGAGAAGGTTGGAAAAGATTACTACACACCATTCACAACATTGTGATCTTTCATTTTATGAACAATTATTCCAACCCCGGACTTGTCCTTTAAGAAACCACCTAAAAGAATCTTTTAGGTCACTGAAAATAATCAACCCCCCCCCCCCGCTACTTATAAGAAGTTCTTGAGGCTCATACTCAAAGTGAAATTTCTTGTATTTTGATCAACAAAGTCCAGGCCTGACGTTCTGGGGGGTATTTCGACCTATTTCATTTCATGCAAGAAATTGCTTCAAAAATTTTTTATATTTAACAGATTTTTACCTAAAGTTTAACTAATGTTCTTGAAAATCATTGATAACATACACATATGGCTAATCTATCTATGAATAACCCTTTTCTGTTGTAACCAATTTGTCCGGAACTTTCCAGAAAAGAAATTGAAAAAATTAAGAAACTTTCAGCACAAATAAAGTATCAGAGATATAAGAAACCTTTTAGGCTAAGGTGTGAAAAGATAGCTTCTTAAAGGTGATCTGAAGCGAAAATTTGTATTGATGCAAATGAATACGAATATCGAATAATAAAGAATATTGTTTAAAGTTCTTCGATACCTTACCTTATTTTCGAATTATCCATTATTATGTGCGATTGGCTGATGACGTCATTTTGTTGGCAAAAAGTGAAGAATGTGTACAAGGTTGACTATGTTTTTCAAGGGAAATTGTCTCAAAGGACCTTTCTTCAGTTGAAATGCCTTTCTAAACATCATATCAATTCATGAAACAATTTCTGTTACATTTATTCAGCATACCTTAAATGTCTCCTGCAACTTGGACTTGCCCAAGTGGGCAAGTCCACCTGCAACTATAATCTTTCAAAGATCAGATACAGCTATATTTCCATATATTGCCGTAGGGATTTGCAAACAAAACGACGCCATCAGCTGGCACTTAGAAGCAGTGGATTACTGGAAAACGAAATGAGATATCAAAGAAATATAACCAGGGCTTTTTATCATTCGCCAGTGGCGTTGATTTGCATCAATGACAAATTTCGCTTCAGATCATCTTTAAATGCGGGGCCTTACTGTATTACTTCGACCTTAGGGCCTGTTTATATGAAGAAAAACACCTCACCTGCCAGACTCGGGGCTGAAAGGCGAGGTACATTTCAGCCACTGTCTATATGAGATTTTTACCTTACCTGTCAGCCCCGGGGCTTACAGGCGAGGTGGAGTAAAGTCTCTCATCCATGAAATTAGAACGAATTAGCCAATAGAAATCAAGGAAGAAAGCCAATACACCTCACCATACCGGTAGTGTTTCGTTTATGTGGAAAAATTTCACCTCGCCCAGGTGAGATTCCACCTATGGGGAGGCGATATCTCACCATACCGGTGGTGTAGCGTTTTGTCATATAAACGCGAAATGAAAAAGCAACGGGATTCTATAAGAAGGAGGAATCTCGCCTGTCAGCCAAGGGTCTGGCAGGTGAGGTCTTCTTTCCCATATAAAGGGGGCCTATTATAGGTTTGCGGCTTTACGGCTTCGACCCTATTTTTACCAGCGGCCAGCGGATTTGGGACTAGTTTTTATGCGGTTTGCGGCTTCAGCATCAGATGCGTCTTGCGTCTTTCGGTGTGAATTAGCAACGGTTTACGGCTTTTAGGATGCGGATTCGGCTTCAAGACAAAACAACGGCCTGCGGCCAGGTTCTTCATCTCACCATAACGTCATGCGTGTTGGGGTTGAAAAGTGCTCTAAGCCGACCAGGGACTGTCACTATATAGAATTTTTGGTAATTTGGTAATCGCCGTTTGATGACAGAGTATGGTCATGGGATTAGCGCTGTTTTTTAGCTATCATCACTTTGCGTAACATGGATTTGAGAACCGTCTCACATGGGATTACAAGACAAATGATAAAAGAGAGGCTATAAATGTATTTATAATGACAGCAACGCTTTACTGTTGATTGACGGTCCACAAGCCATGACCATGGGACAAACTATTATCTCAATACAAAAGAGAGAGTTTGAACAATAGTTGTAATGTTAACCAATAATAATATTAGCATGACAGAACGCGAGATATTTTGAAAGGCCAAAATCGCGAGTATTTCTTTGAGCCATCTTGACGACGTAACGATGAGCGTAATTTCTTGTGTAGCTCTTTTTTACAAAGCTGGGAAAGGTGGCAAAGATTTTTCACGAAAAGAAAAATTCCGAATCGAGTGCCCAAGAAGCGAAGATGGTGGTGAAATGAAGCTTAAAGCTTTGAAAGAACTGATATGGTGAGTGATTTTCTTGACTGGTCCAGCTAGGCCAGCTTAGGCCAGCAAAGAATCTCGGCCGTTTCTTCTTGGCGTTTTTGTCTTCTCTTTGACGTATTAAACATATTTCCTTGATCCTATAAATTGTATGGGCCTGTATGACCTTGTATTTTATTTGCGATCCCTATCATCGTTTATAAAACCAAGTATGCATATATCGTTTCGTCTTTGATGATCATATCTATGGAGCCCCCAAGTAAGTAACACCACGAGATTTTACTTCACAACAACAACACCAGCTCCTTCGCATGGCCGCTTACGTAACATAACTAATAATAATTAATAATGTCTAAATATTACAGAGATGAAGAAGGAAAATGAGATACATGATTAGACATTTGCTCAATAGCTCAAAGCCAAATTAAAACAGAAAGGCCCAGGAATTCACAAAGAAATATCTTCTCTCCAACAGTCAATTTGGCGGACTTCGTACAGTTGCACGAGACATTGGTCTTGGCGAAGAATTAGATCTGAGGATTGGTAGGTTGGATAGCCGTTGTGACAGGTATTCGATGAATACCGATGCTCAAGTTGCACTTGAAATGCCACGCATAAGGGAAGGCACTGATAAGCTCCAAGGTAAGCAAAAAGGGAATGTGCATCATTTGTTTTTCATACCTGAGAAATTGCTTCTCCATTTTAAAGCAATACCAAAGAAAACTGTGCTAAAATGTTGTAGAAGAATTTTTTATGAGAAACTGCTCATAAGAAACTCAACTCTCAGATCGCCAAAAAATCAAGAAACTCCTTTCTGAGAAAATATAACTTAAGAAACTATCTATTTATTTTTGACAAAGGAAATCCTTGACATGTTTTACTTTATTTCACTTGTTTCCTTTATCATATTAGTCGGAATCGGAGTCACAAGAAATGTACTTCAGTATTTAATGTCGTTTCAACATTATAACACTTTTCATACCATTTTTTAGTACCGTTATGTACCCAATATCGCATGAAATTGAATATCCGATAAGCAGACCAGCTCATGGTGAATATCCCATTGTTGATAAACACTTGTTGATATTTCTTTATCAATTTCACCCACAGTGCTTGTATACCCGATTGAACTTATCTTCTCCCCAAAGAAGGCACAAATTGTCATCGAAGTTAGCGGAGAGTCCAGCAGCTATCAAGTAAAAAACAAACAAACACCATCTGCAGCAAAGCAGCCGAAATCTCTATCCGAAAGAGAGAAACGTGAACTTGAAGACGGTAGGGCCCCTCACAGTCAACTTGATTTATGAAGGAATCTTGAGGATTGTTAACTTTCTTGTTTCTTGAGGATTGTTAACTTTTGACAAGGCGTGCAAACTTTTGTGTCGTCAAAGTGTAATAAAAGATTGCTTCAAATTTTGATACTGTCTGGTAATTTGTTCTAATAAGTAACGTACGTTCTTAATCTCTTTATTTTACACAAGTAAAATGAATCTGACATAGTATCTGTTTTTATCTTAACATCTATATGATAAATAGGTTGGTATTCTTTAGGATTTTCTTACAAATGGGTCTCCCGTAATGACTATCCTAGTGACATGTGTGAAATTCTCTTTGCAGTTTGTTGCAAACAAGAAGATCAACGTCTTTTGTAGCAAAAACAACAACAGTGTCTAACCAGTCAAAGCAAAAGATTTTGAAATTGACCCTTCATGTCTAGCAAAGGGTCACTGGCCATAAATTCGACCATAGTGAATCGACCAAATTCATACACAAGGGCATAAAACTGCCTGGTATCCATGCAAAGCGGTTCGAAATTTTTGGGAATCCTGTCACACAAATGGTTGTTCAATCAAAATCCTGATGCAGGGCTAATAATTATCACGATGAAATACCCCTCCCCCCCCCTCCAACCGGGCCTTTACAACAATCTCGACCAAAATATGTCACTCCATGTGTTGTCTACTGTGAATCAGAATTATTACAGAACAGCCGATAATACCGCTCTTCTCGATGATCTCTTTTGCAGAGCTAAAAAAATTAAAAGAGAGCAAGCTGGTGGAAGACACGTCCGTGATGGCGCCAACCAAAACTGGAGCACGTGTTCATTGGCCATGGCGCATAGAATGTGGTCACTGCCATGTTGGATTAATTCTTCGATATGATGCCAACACAAATGGACGAATAAGGCGATTTCGAAAAGGTATCCTCTTTGTAAAATTTCTATTTGCAACAGAGCACATTCTGACAATCAAAGTCTCATAGCTGAAGAAAAGTCACTGTTAAAATCTTATCCATTCATGATTGTTTTGATTGCCAAAGGAGCACAATGCAAGACAACTAATTTTTGGCACTTCGGCTGTCAAATGTCCCAAACCTTACTTTTCCTTTAGCACATGTGATGTAAAAAGACATCTTGGCATTGGAGTCAAATCTCATAAATCTGTCTTTCTTTTATAGGTCATTATGACAATTGTGTCAAATCAGCTAGGACCAATTCAATGTCCATCATCGATTCCTTCCTAAATCACAGAAAATCGCGGAAAAGACATGCTACAGACACTTCAGCTGTTGTGCAAGTGGAAATAGACAGAGACAGTGACGTTGAGCGTTCAGATGAAGACGAAAAAATGTAAACATTTATTTTTCTACATGACATTTGTTCATTCAATATGATAGTCGAGTTGAAGTATGAATTTTAAGCTTATGAGATTCAGCTAGCTGTTTTCCTTTTGTAGGAACCTGTTCATTGCAATCAACATGAAATTGTGTAATACACATTAAGTTTCACACTTTGTGCCTTGGTTTTAACATGTAGCTTTTGTTTGTTCAGCGATACTAACATACTTTATTTGAACAGCCATCAATTCCCTGAGTCCAATTACTGAGCAATTCATATTTATGTTCGCGACTATATGCCTCGCAACTATTGCTACAAATCCCTATTACGTGGCATTGCTTGAAAACAGAATTAAATCAGGCCAGTCAACATCAATTCTTGTTTACACTGATATAATTCCAAAGGAAATTGATGACAATGATTCTAATAGTTCATAGGGTTGTTTATGAAGTACTTGTAACAATGTTGTATCAACTTAGAAAGTTTTTGAAACAAGCTGTTTTCATGAAATTAGTACCAGAAACTGCCTAATATAAGCCCATACATTTCTTGTACTTTAATTCGCTCTATGTGTCTTGTGTATCATTTGTTACCAGGAGTTCGGACATTGATGAACATTTTGATTCAGACATCGAATTGGAGCAAAAGGAGAATATTGAATGTGAAATCGACAGCCTAAGTGAAGTTGCACTGTCAGACTCGGATAGTGATGGTGAAGAGCTTGTATCATGCCATTCAGAAGAGAATTCCGATGATTATGATGAAGACGACCGGTGGATAGCGTACAAGGTTGAAAAGGCAGATCCGTTGTGCTACAAGTTTGATAGCCTTCTACGACGTGGTTTAATCCCGAAAACAGGAATTCTTTACAAGTTCCTCACAGATGTCATTGAAATCTTTTATGATCCGAGACACCAATATGACAAGGATGTGACAGAATTCTTCAACAGCATTAGACATCTTGGAGGAAGGCGTACTGTAAACTTCATTAGAGGGCCCATGAACATTGGCCAAGGAAAGAAAGGATCCAAACAGCCCAAGGAAACATGCAAGATGAACTTTGGTGGACCATCAGAAACTGTATGCAACAAACATCAAGCTGGCTACACAATAAAATCAGGAGTTATAAAGCCATTAAGCCTGGCCCATTTGAAGCTATGTGATAGAAGTGATGCACCAATTCAAAATCTTGTTCAGTCAGATGTAGTTCATGTCTTTCCTTGTGTCTTGAGTAATGATGGAAATGCGTTGAAGCCAAGTCTAGAATATGATCCACGGCTGAAGCAGAATGTTGGTCTCACCGTTGATGTAGATGTTGAATTCGTAAAGGAAAACAAATATGTGACGCCAAAATTCATACGGGAAAACATTGTTACGGAAGTGGTGATATCAGCTGTCACTACAATCGGCAATGAGGTCAGTCTGCCTTGCGTTGTTGAATACACAAGTAAATCGGGTAAGACGGGAGATTCAATAGTTAAATCATGGTCAGACACAATAAAGGTTTTGCAAATGTGTGAATCATGTCAGGAGAACACGACTGCTGAAGATCATATCTTAAAGGATTCCTCTAAGTGCGAAAGTAAGTGCGATGAATGCATGTCTCGAAAGTCCGTGTGCGAGGAATGTGATTTTGCTGGCCAAGTGAGCTATTTGCCAAGTCTCCGAGCTTGCAACAACTGTCTTAATCAAAGTAGACTTTGCAGCTCTTAGCTGTAACAGCCGATTGCGAAGAAGGCAACAAGAATGCATTTGAGAAGATCCAATCTGCACGGAACAAGGAAGACATCGATCCCGACTTGTCACTTTTGTCCGTGATTCCCGACTGCCCTCATGTGGGCAAGAGTCTGAAAGCTAGCTTTTCTAACTGGTTTCTTAAGCTTGGAAATGAAAGAGGCAACCTGTCAATTCTACGAAATTTTCGAAACCGATCCCCGCCTGAAGTGAGCAAGCAAGTTAAAAGCCTCATTCCGAAGAATGACTTTGTTAGAAATAGAGACCGCCAAGACCCATCAGCTGTTCTTGCACTTACAGACGAATCTTTGCTGGAATTTCTCTCAGATACTGGATCTGTCACTTCAACCATCATTCCTGAAACCGGTAAATTCACTGCAGACAATCGACCAGGAATGTACCAAAAGCCTATCAGCATTACTGTTGGATATTATGGCTGGATCTACATACTTTACAAGTATGACGAAACCACTGGAAATTCAGATCTATTAAAGGCTAGGTTGCATTCACCCATTGATAGTTTTAGCGTTCTGAAGAAAAACATTCCTGCATCTGAGGTTCAGTTCAGTGAAGGAATTTTGTTTCTTTGCGGAAAGGATAGTAAAGTAAGCTTTGTTGACCTGTCAAATGAAGTAGCACCAAACGTTACCAAGATCAAAATCAAAAAAGTTGCAGCTGATTTATCGTCATCTCATGGGCTTTCTGTAGCAGGAACCCTCGCAGAAATGAAGGAAAGGCTCAGTGATTATTTCGTCAACATTCAAGAGACTTACAAAGAGAAGGGCTTGGAGACCAACGTGATTAATTTCTGGGACATAGATGATCTACAGCCAACTTTCTCGGCCATATGCACAATTGATAAGGGTCTACTCTATGCAGCGTGTAGCTCAATGCAGTCTATAGTATCAATTACAATGAGTTACGATGGAGTTGGAGTAAAAGGAACTCTACAGCCACTATGCAGATTTAATGATACCTGGAGAAGCGTCACAAGCATCTGTGCAGTCGCAGAGAGTCTCTACATTGCATCGACATTTGGTATCGATAAATTGTGTTTGAAATCTTGGGAGGTAACAAATGTTTTGTCAAGTGAGAGAGATAGAGTAAGGCCATATAAGATAAAAAGACGTCAGCAATGCGTTATTTTCACCGATCCTACAAGCCGTAGAATCTGCTCTTATGACGTTGAATCAATGAGTTTGACCGTGTTTGCAGGCAATGGAAAAGAAACAAGTGCTGATGGGCCAAACTTGCAATCTAGTTTCCGCCAGCCTTGTGGCATTGATGTTGAATTTGACAATGTTGTTTACGTCACAGATATAATGACGCACAGTATCATCCTGATCACACCATTGTCTGAGACTGTTCGATTTTTGCGTTCGATCGGCTGCTTGTACAAAGCATTTTCAGTCCACAAGAAGGGGGAAAGCTACGATACCTGTGATTTAAAGGATGCGATCGATTATGTCAACACTTGTCTTGAGTCTCTCCAAAGAAACAAGCGAGCAATCAGTGCTGATGTCACTTGCAGAAAGTTACCAAAAACTTTGAATGGGCCAGAAGGTAATGTCGCAAACAAGACCATAGGATCAGTGCAAATGATATTATCGGAGCTAAAGCACTTACAAGAGATATTAGAAGCCAGATGCTACACGCAATACAGCCTCAAAAGCTGCATGACATTGGATGTAGAACATTTCCATGCAACAACTCACGTCAAAAACACTACCATGTCAATGCTACAATACTGTCGAAGTTTTGGTAACTGTGTGAAGGAGAGCATCAAACGACTCACATCATGGAGCGCGCATTATTTTACAAGCTCAAAAAGCTGGTACCCATTGCCAGAAGGCGCCTTGAAGCTAAACGATATCCCCATGCTCGATCCACTGCCTGCACGCATTTGTAGGCCAGAAGATGCTCAGCGTCTTATAGACTTTGCAAATGTGTATGGGCGTGCTGTTCGACAAAGAACCACAAGACAGGAAACCACGATGGCAAAAGCGGGAAGTCTTCCTGAGTACTGCTATGCTGATGGGGATCAACACGGAGATCGTCTGAAACTGTCGGAAGAGATCATCGTATCCGAAGAAAATCAAGCAGTCGAATCACAAGGCCCAGAATATGACAGTCACTCATCAGGGAGCGAAGCTAGCAATTATTCGAGTGAAGAAGAGGATAGCGGTACAATGACAGGCCAAGTAACGAGAGAGGCTATGTTCCTTGTTGGCTCAAAGTCACGATTTGGTCGTGCCGTGAGGTTCAACAACCGATTTGTACAATAGAGCTAAGTTGTGAGTTTTACTTTTTTCGAAGTTTTGTCCATTCATCCATTCATAAATGAAAAGTTCCGCATCGTCAAAATGATTCAGGGTATGTGAAAAATACTTGGGTTACAGAAACGTTGTCGTTACAGAATCTTGCACGCCTTTCTACGAAAATATGCTGTCATTGAATTTTGAATAGGGTTCAGATCAACAGCTTGCTCTGTGAAACTGAGTGAAAACCTTCATAACTGCCATACAGTTACTTCTAGCAATGTTTCCTTTCTCTAAAAACCGGGTAGTCGGCTTTGTTTTGTGCCACACCACTTTGAAAAGCGCGGCCGCGGCTTTGTGCATTATTTTATCACGGATTGCGGCTTTTGGCTGATTTTTGCACGGTTTTGCGGCTTCAGGACCCCCTATAATAGGCCCCCTATAAACAGGCCCTTATTCGCGCTGGTCTTAAAACATCATACATCAACCATGGGTAGTTAGACACTGCTGGTGTGCTTCTATGGAGGAGCGCTGGATGATATGTATTTGCGGGGGAAATAGTTTGTAGTACTGC
>REGL01002074.1:24768-44425 GCA_004194395.1 Aurelia aurita complex sp. Pacific
TTAACAATTACAAGGCGTGCAGTAATAAGTTTAATTCGGGGGCCTCAGTACCCCAGGCGGAATTCTTCAGGCATTTTACTGGAAAAGGCCACCACGGGTTTCTGAAGGATATTAGTATAAAGATAATCGATAGGCTAACGGGGGGAATAGGATGTGGGAAAGCTTCTGGCAATATCGGCTGGATTGCTTTGCCCCTAACGGATTAAACACTAGACAGGTTGATACATAGATTTGATTTTTGTTTACACTTTAGTTGTTTGGTTGTTTTAATTTTTGCGCTCAGCTTTTCGTTAGGGACTCACGCTGTTTTTAGGGATCTTTTTTCTGCCAATCCACTCTTGGATCTTTCTATTGCTTGTTTTGTTTTTACACAGGTTTTTTCAGCTCCCACGAGACAGACACCGCCGCCGACTTTAGCGGCTCTATCCTCTGCGATTTCTTTGGTCTTCCTTGGTCTTCCTGTTGCCGCCTTTGGCTACACCCCTATTTGACACCTTTTTGCGACTTATATTGTATTAAGCAGGATCCCGCTTAGGCTATTGTTTTGTATTGTTTTTGAATTTAGAGATTTATATGTATGCTCGTTCTGATTTTGAAAAGTCATTACTGATGAAGGCTTTCGCCGAAACATTTAAAGAATGTGTTTTTTCTGAGTTTATATACCTATTTCATTACGCATTGACAAGGAGCTTATGACTATTATAATTTTTAAATAGTATTATAACTTTTTGGTGTCAAATCGTCTTTTGTACTCACAGCAATCTAGCTTTAGATTGTTACATTCAGTCTTGACATGCCTATTAAAGGGTACAAACGACTGGTATTTGAATATCGAAAACAGAACATATACCTCGGTCACATTTATAGACCTGAAGAAAGCTTTCGACACGGTGAACCACGAAATCCTAATTAGTAAGCTACAAATCTATGGAGTTGTAGGCAAAGAACTACGCTGGTTTCAATCATACCTTTCAAACAGGAAGCAATGCTGTAAGTTAAACGGGAAGCTTTCCGACCTGGGAGAACTAACTTGTGGAGTTCCGCAGAGATCATGCTTAGGGCCTCTACTTTTCATCATCTATATAAATGATCTCCCCCTATTTATTAAGCAATGACAAGTTAATATGTATGCCGATGACAACAGCTTATCCTTCTCCTCGAATAGCATTCCCACAATAAATGAAAAGGTTAATGAGGACCTTGAATGTCTAAACACATGGCTAGCTGGAAATATGCTGTCACCTATCGTTGCAAAAACAAACAGCATGGTGATTTGAAGTCGCAAAAAGGTTAAGGATATTCAACAAACAACAGCTATAAAGCCGGCACTTGTTATTCACGATGAGAACATTTCAATGATAGAGCACACAAAATACATAGGGGTACATGTGGACCAATATCTGAGTTGGGATGTTCACATAGCCGAAATGATAAACAAGATGTCAAGGGCATTAGGTATGATACGCCATGCTAAACAGTATCTCCCTTTAAGCATATTGCAGACCATGTACAAAAGTATGGTTGAGCCTTACTTGAAAACCTGACCCTATCTTCTGCATTCGATTGAACGAATCTGGATCGAACGACTGCTTCGGCTCTGTTCAACGGTAAAAGTTGATATCTACAAGATTATTATTATTATTATATTATTTGCCGATATCATGGTCTTCATATCCAGTGAGCCGTGACCTTTCAAGTGGAGATTCTTTTTTCTGACTCACCCAGTTTATCAACAGGTCATGCTCCATTGGAGAAGTACGTGAATAGAACGTCAGTCTGCCCCCCTCTCTTTCTTTTGGTTCCTAGACACATCATCAATGAAGGATATAAGCTGAGTCTCACATGATCGTTTAGTCCTGAAACTATGCTGCAATGAATACATGTGATTATGGACATTTTTCTTCCATATTACATGAGCAGTATATTATTGATGAAGCACTCTCTCATTGTTTGATATAATTTCAAATTGTTCACTTTTTATGAAGTACCTATTTTTTCATTTAGTTTCTTGTTGCTCAAACTTTGGAGAATATAGATGGGCAGAATGAGACGTATTTCTTGATACCGTTTGCATGATGCAGCCACAATGTCTTCCCGCACCAGATGTCCAGGATAATTCATGGTGCGTCTTCANGAATGAGCCCCCCCCCAGTCTTCTAGTAGCTAAAAAAGCCCAGTCTGGATAGGGTTAATGACGAATTGAATGATGTATAGTTTATACGTGTTATGTCGCGGGCGTGATAATCAAGAGAGAAAACACCGTGAGTGGTCACTGAAGGGATACAGTAACCTTAATTGAACATCTGAAGAGCACCGCCATGCAAAAGTTTGGCAAAAATCTTTTGCCGTTTTGTCACAATCTTCAGACAAATGGGGCACAATTTTTTGGGACACCCTGTAGAACAAAAGATATAATTGATGCTTCTGACGCAGCATCATTGTTTTCTATATAATTAAGGTGGCTTGAGCCCCCCTGTTACCCACCCAGTATGTAAGTAATAGACAATGATTTTCCTATTTGGCTTGGATTAGAAAATGTGTGTTTTCTTAATTCCAAGTTTATGGCATTTTTGGTGGTTTATACTGTACCTAACTTTCCTTATATCTTCATTCAGATCCCTTCCAAATGGATCCAGGTACGCCAACAGCTTCCTATTTGGATTTAAATCCACAAGTGCAATCTGAAAGGAATATTTAAAAGATTATTGATTATTGTTGAGTTATAAACACACAAAAATGTGCGTTTAAAGTGTATCAGAAAAAGGGCATTGTTCTGTTGGCATCTCATATCCAGATTGCATTGCTAGCAATAATTTGCAATACTGTGTCTGATTGGAAAGCTAATTGTTTTCAGAATGTTCTCCGTCGAAGATTTAACTGAGATTTTAGTGAGGATGTTGATTTGAATTGTCTGATTTTAACAAACTATGTTTATATAGCTTATTTAATCATCCTTCTGCAAAACGAACATCTACAGCAAGGCCTCACATTTTAAAAACCACCTTAAAGAAACTGTGAGAAATAATTGGGCCACCTACTTACAAGAAATCTCGAGGCTCATACCCAAACTGAAGTTCCTTGTATTTTGGTCTGACGGTCTGGGGAGTATTTCACTGTATGCAGGGCTCCATAAGATTGATTTGGCATGGCGAAACAATTAAAACACTCACTGCATAAACTGTTTGGATATATACAGTCAATGGAACTTGTCCCAGAGACTAAATTAGTTCTCCTCCATGAACTGCTAATCAGACTTTACCATTGAATAGCACCTCGTGACATCATCTACTTTGGTGCCAATGGAAATGTTGCGAGGAAAATGACTCAATTCAAGATGATTCTATACTATTGGATGTGTGTGCATCATCCATATGAAGAGCCCCCACCATTGCCAGTCGCTGAATACGTATCCAGCAGCCATACAACGGAATCCATATGAAGAATGATTACTACTTTGAGAGAGAAAGAGAGGCTGATCCAACCGACAATAGTCTGGCGAAATGATTATGGCTCGTCTCACTGAATTCAACCAAGAAACAGTTAAACAACATATCAACAGAACATTTGATATTGTTTGTAGAGCAGTGAGCGCGGGCAAACTTTCTTTAACATTCTTACACATTTGCTATGCCCATGTAATGAAAAACAACAAGACTATGCTGGTCAAGTTCGATAAAAATTTACCAGGGCGCCCTACCTCATGAGTGAGAGAATTCATTATGCAATGTTTTGCACGACTAGTCGAATGTTGGCATTTTAAAGACCTTGCAGGACATGGCTATGTTGTGTTCAACAGTCAATTTTGACGTCTATTTTTATATCTGACATACATTTTTTTGTCATGGTGGTCTTAGAGGTTGGTTACACCTTTTTCAGCTGATCTTTGAAGGCAAACTGATGCTGTCTCAGCAATGTAACTGGTAGTTTTGGGCCAAAGTTTAATACCAGATTATATGTGGACAAGTGTGGACGTCTATTTGCACCTTTAGTGGCTAAGGCATGGCCTCAAAATCACGTTCAAAGCCCTCAAAAAGCGACTCGGTAGGCCAAGAAGCCATTGGCACGGACGCCTTAATGTCATCCTTCGAAAGGCTGCTGGACAAGAAACTCTCTGAATTGAAAACGGACCTTGCTATGAAGGACTGCATAAAAGAGTTGAAAGATGTTATCACTGTTCAAAAGAATCAAATTGATGAATTGGAAAGCAAGATCGTTATTATGGAAAAACTAATTGAAAATTTACAGGTGGATAATGATGATACCCAACAGCACCAGATGCTTCTTTGCCTCAGAATTGGTGGAGTAGAGTGCTTAAAGATTGTGAAGAAAATTTTCAAGGAACTGAAAGTGTATATCCCCGACACTGTGGTAGATCGAGCTCATAGAATTGGCAAGACGAAAGTGTACAATGGAAAGCAGTATAGGCAAATCATTGTCAGATTTACAACATGGTGGCACCGCACTTCGGTGTATCGAGCCAGGAGAAATTCAAGCAAATATACAATTTGGTTGGATCTGACAAAGAGAACATTTCAGATTCTCGATGAGGCAAATAATCTTTTGGAAGCCTAAGGTAGAACCGATGATTGCTTCGCTTTCACCGACGTGAATTTCAAAGATCGGCTCTATATCAAAGATTCCTTTCCGATAACAAATCGTTCTGACCTAGTAACTCTCCCTGAATGCCTCGTTTGTGAGATTCAATTAAACATGAAAAAGTACTTTTCGTTGTAATCTACCAGGTGTCCCAAAACAAGTTCCGTTTGATTGAGCACAGAGAAAAATCTTTTTAATCTGGCAATTTCTATTCATTCTAGCTACGTGCTAGATATTTCAACTTACAGTTTGGCATATAGTAGGAAGAAATTAGTAATTGAAGAATTGAATTTGAATTTTTCGAATCCCCGGATTTGAAGAATTTCTATTTACAGACCCCCGGAAATGATTTTTGAAGACACCCTAGAAATGCTGTCTGTATTTGGGATATGGAGTGCAAACTTTCAGGCTTTCTGAACCCTGGAAATCGATGGGTGGGGAGAAACTATATCAAGGTTTCTTTTATATTCACCCTGAAAAACCCAGCGGGCAGCCAAATTGCACCCCTGGATTTTTGTTTCTTATTTATGGGCCAGAAATTATTTGTGCATGCACCCTGGAAAGTTCTCCTGTACTTGGGATATGGAATACAAACTGTCAGGCTTTCTCTACCCTGGAAATCCGAGGGGTGGGGAAAAACTATACCCGGATTTCCAACGTTTACTGTTCAAACACCTCTGGAAAATGTATATGACATACCCTGGAAAATTTCCTCCCTTTTTACCCCCTGGATAATTTCAAACTTTTCAATTCATTGATATCCTGGAACTTTTCAAAATGATAGCCAGCCCCGGATAATCAGGAGTAATGCTTTACCATCCCATACAAGTTTGCAATTGAAATGTAATATGGGCACCTACATCTAGCTGTGAGTTCGGGGAGTAATGATATCTTATTGTTGTGTTCTCCAGTCAAAAGGGGGTACTTGTTTGAGACACCCGGTATTTGTAACATCTAAATCAAACATATCACAGCTTTTTTTTGGTAACATGTGCCAAAAAAGTGCATAAATTGAATAACTCACGAATTTACTGTCCAGCTTGTCTATTCGGAACGTAAGTAATGTCATCTGTCAATATCTAAAATACAGCCTTCTTTAATAAAAGTTTCCCTTTTGATAACATAGGTGTCACTTGAATCTTATATATGCAGCCTTGTTCGCTTCTGTACTCAAATTCCACTGTATCATTGTCAAGTCCAGCCATTTGTACATCGGCCGTGTACCACCCTGGTCGCCACCCGCTGTCTCCTATCTCATCTGCATCCCACTTGATCTTCAAGACATCTCAGACTTCAAACATGTCCTCATATTCCTGGTCATGTGGCGTTCTTATACGGAGGTTGTCACGCGCAAGCATCTCTGTATCATCACTGTGCAAATTTCCAACTGCGTTCAGGCTGTCTTTGAGTTGGTCTAGGACACCACCAATCTCTTCCAGTCCTTTGGGGACCTGAATTGTGCTCTTTTCAAATTGCAGTGACGCACTTGCAGATTCCTTTAGTTTTTGTTTGCTGATGGAAGCTGACGTCTTCGTCCCAAAATTTCCGTTGTGTGTATGTTGCTGTGTGAAGGCCAGTGATGTCAATTTCTTCCTGGTGCATTATGAGCTTTTTTACGACATAGATCAGCTGCAATAGCTTCACAATCTCATTGCTGTGGATAAGATGCTTTCTCTTCGCTCGCAGCAGGGACACTTTAAGGGAAAGCTGATCTTTGTTGCCAATAGACCCATTCACAGTAAATCAAACGGGGGATTTGAATCAAGTTTTTGAGACCATGCCGCATGATATTTTGGATTTCAGATTTGTTTGGTTATCGTTATATTTTGCAAAATTTCTCCGCGTAAGCACATTGGAACAAGATGAAAACTTAACTGGACTTACCTGAGCATCCATGGTACGTAATCTTTAATTCCATTATTTATAAATTTCTCGGAAAAGATAAGGAACCTTCGCAAACATCAACGACTCTTTGCTCCGTCCACAAAATGGCGAGTTAGGCCCGACGACCGCCACAAACCTTTTAGGCCACATATTCTTTCCAGTGCTAGCTATCAACTCCAAATCCAAAATGAAGAATCTTCAATGATTCATCATTATCCTCTGAAAATTCCACAGCTCAATCTTGTTTTGTTCTCGCACAAGTTTGCCATGATTTCGGTCTTGCTGTGCTTCCAAGTAGGCTTGCGGCCAGGGGCAGATTTCAGATCAGTTTCATTTGAAAAGAGCGATGAAATGTCTACTTTCCTGAGACGGGGGAAGGTAAGGGGGGTCGATTTATTGCCCAACACCTCAGCTCTATGTTTTCCCGCCAAATTTAAACTTGTTTCACAAATTATCAGCTGTTTAATAGATTATTATTGAAGTTTATCACATACGTTTGCTGAAAATATAGTCTTTGTCATGGAATATTTGGAAAATGTTGGCTATGATGATTTTTTGGAGTTTACTGAAGAAGAATTAATGTTTTATTTGCTTCAAAGAGGACATACTATTACTGGATCCAAAAGAGATTTAGCTGCAAGGGCATTAGTTAGTTATGAGAAAAATGAAAAACCAAGAAAAGATAATGAATTGCAAAAAACCGTTGTAAAAGAGCACCAAGAAAATTTGGATAGTTTTGAATTGTTTGACCCATTAACAGTTGCTGGATGGGAAGATGACTTAACTACTTGGCCACTTGTTGACTTAGGAAAAAATTTCCATTACATCATCTCGAAGAAGGCATTCAAACTGACTATGTTGGACAATATAACGTGAAGAAAGCTTATTCTTATTTAAAAGTGGTTTTGTTTCCCAAGTCCTCTCTCTGAAACTGACTGGTGCAAATAAAGATAAAATCATGCTGAAGACCAGTGTGTTGCCTTCACAAAAAGTTAGCAGTGCTCAACATACTGTATGGGTCCTTGCTGATAAGGGTGGTGATGTGCTCACTGCTTATTGTGCCTGTACTGCTGGTCTTTCATGTTGCTGCAATCATGTAATTGCTGTCCTTCACAAGATTGAGTATGCTGTTTCNCGTGAAGAAAGCTTATTCTTATTTAAAAGTGGTTTTGTTTCCCAAGTCCTCTCTCTGAAACTGACTGGTGCAAATAAAGATAAAATCATGCTGAAGACCAGTGTGTTGCCTTCACAAAAAGTTAGCAGTGCTCAACATACTGTATGGGTCCTTGCTGATAAGGGTGGTGATGTGCTCACTGCTTATTGTGCCTGTACTGCTGGTCTTTCATGTTGCTGCAATCATGTAATTGCTGTCCTTCACAAGATTGAGTATGCTGTTTCTCAGGGTATGACCAATCCTACTTGCACTGATGTAAAGTGCAGATTCAATGACAGGTCAAAGAGGGTAATAAAGGGATGCAGGGTTAATGACATAGTCCTTGAGAAACATGTTGTTTCCAAAAAATCAACAAAGCAGTCCCTTTGCTCCAAAATGAAAATAGCATTTGACCCAAGGCTGGGTAACAGAACCTCAATTGATAAGAAATGCTTCTTTGAGGAATTAAGTGTCACCAAACCAAATGCATGTGTATTGATGAGCCTCCCTGGAAGCACCGTAGGGCTTACTCCTCTTCCCCTCCCAAAAGTTGCAGAGGTGACATTGAGAAAAAACAACGGTGAGCCATATGAGACATTAGTCAAAGAACTCCTGGCAGAGGCTGTTTTTACTGACGCTCAACTAGGGGAACTTGAAAAAAGAACACGCGAGCAGGCACAGTGCAAAGATTGGCACAGTCAACGAATTGGTAGACTGACAGCATCATGTCACATGCAAATCCATCAAAATGGAATCAAATTATGCGTCACAAGAGGAATGTCCTTATCACTCCTCTTTTGTCTAAAATCATTGGCTGTAGAAGAAGCATTAAAAGTTTACCACAAGTTAAGTGGGGAAATGATCATGAGGATGATACAGCAGCCTCTTTCTGTGGATAAGGTATACTCGAAAACGCGGACATCTCCGAAATCTCGGATATCTCGGAATGAGATGTAAATGAATAAGTTAAAGTCGAATTTGAGCATAAGTTTGATGCATTTTATCGCTTTACGAGCAAAGCACAATGTTACGACCGCACTTGTCCTACTTTCCAGACAAATTACTGTGAACAGAAGGACAAAAGGGTAGAACAGAAGCAGGCCCGATACCAGCCTTAATTGTTAGGGGGGCAAAAAACTGAAATTTTCCAACGCTCTAAAATCAACAAGAACAACAGCAACAACCCCAATTTTAGGAACATACGTTAAAACATGCACCAAGGGACTGATGTGCTCCTCTAATGACTAGATTTTGGAATTGTTTTTTGTTTCAACGTTGCAGCCTTCAAAATTGGTCAATATAAAGGAAAAATGCTGTAGATTCAAAATCCATGTCAAATTTAACCTCAAAAGACAATAAATTCATGTTCTATGCATCATTGTCCCAGTAAAATCTTCTAAATGTGGACCTGTAATAACAAAAAAAATCCGACAGGTGGAGTAAAATTTCCGACAAATGGCCTTGTGGGGGGGGGGGGCATTCAATGACGCCATTACGGTACATTTTAAACATGTCCGTGTTTTCGAGTATGGCCTATGTCTACTCAAAAACACAGAACTTCGGAAATCATGGAAACGTCGGAACAGGTTCGTTCTGAGAGTTCCGTGTTTTCAACCTGGCCATATGTTTAGTCATTTATTCATTTCCAGTAACACTCTGTTTTGTTTTAATGTTTAAAAATGGTGTGCTTTTGTTATGGCAATCAAGTATTGCAGGATCTTGTGATAGATGTTGGTAATAGCTGTAAAAAATTGATCAACCAGAACAAGATTATAACAACAAAAACTTTCGCATTTCAAGTTTATTCATTTCTCAACAAAAATATGTATATACTGGCTTCCAGTGAATAAACATTTAACATTGAACACTTGTAGTTATCAAAAAGATCAAGCAGTTTTTAGAACTGAGATCAAATCTTTCACAACCAACTGACTGAGCTTATCAACTTAATTATATGATTCTTAAACAGGGCATGATGAGCACAGAAACTATTGTATTTGGTCAACCGAGATTTATTCAGCATCGAAGGTATTACATCTTTTAAAAATGGAATAAGTTTTTCCACTCTCTTAAATGAAGTTTTTGTGTGATAACTGATATTATTTTTGGATTTCAGGATTTGCCTAGACAGTAACTTGACAGTTGTTGTATGTAAAATTTGATATCGAGTGCGAAATTTGCTACAATTCCATGTTTCATGTTGCAGCATACAACATGTAACTAAATTTGTTACTTAATATGAACAGCTTTATCTACTTTTATTATGAAATTTCGGCCTTTATCTGCTTTTTCATGATGATCTCTTCATTGTAAGCTAATTCGTGTAAGGCGCTTCTTTCTTCGGAGGTTAGGTTGACTGCTCATGATCTAATACCTGGTTGCAGCATTTCGATAAAGGTACAGATTTGGTGTAGCTCCTTGTTTTCTGTATAAATAGGCCTGTTAGATTTATTTCTATGAAGGGAGGGGTCATTCCATTCCTTTTCCCAAAATACTTCTTTTATCTTTAGTTTTCTGGTGAAATCCTTTATATCTGTTCAAAAATTGTTACGCGGGGTTGATAATGGTGTAAACTTTGGCCCTTTTGCTAATAAGGATGTGTGTTAAGGATGTGTCAAATATAGGTTTGACATGAATATATTGGATTGAAAAAAATTATGGGGTGCAAAAGAAAAAATATTGAACTTAAGATGTTATGGATTGTTTGCTTTAACGTGTTGCAAGTTGGAAATTCTTACACTAAGTTTGCAAACTAATCTTTTTCAATATCTTTCATGCGTCCTCTTATCAGAAAAGCACATGTCACCATGCAATATCATGAACCTATAGAATGGGCATCGTGACTTTGGCGAATGTTTGTTTGGTTTTGGGGTACAGTTCACTCCTATTCCTTATCAATCTTCAGCCAGATTTATGCAACTTTGCAGACGACAACACATTATATGCGTTTGGCCATTCTTTTGAATCAGTTGTTTCAAAACTTGAAAGTGATCTTGAAAAGATCCTAGATTGGTTCTTTAGGAATAATATGGTTGCAAACCCTGGAAAGTTTCAATTGATGTTCCTGGGTATGAAACAAACTGTACACTTGGGCTTGAATATCAATGGCCAAATCATACGTGCAAGTGATCAAGTGAAACTACTAGGAGTCACTATCGATAAAAAACTAACTTTTGGCCAACACGTCGAGGATCTCTGCATGAAAGTCAGTACAAAGGTAAAGGCATTCTCTAGATTGTTAAATTATATCAATTTTAATCAAGCAAGGGTCGTATTCAACGCTGTTATACTATCACATTTCAACTATTGCCCCCTGATTTGGCTATTTTGTAGCAAAGCTGCCAACAGTAACATCAATCGAGTACATAAACGTGCTTTAAGGGTTTTATACCAGGATTTTGAATCCTCTTTTGAAGAACTTCTATTTAGGCATGATGATGTTACAATACATGTAAAGAACCTACAGAAACTGCTCTTAGAAGTTTACAAAACGCTCCACCAATTAAATCCGTCATACCTCTGGGAGAATTTCCAAACAAAATCTATTACTTACAACTTACGAAAACAAGTATTATGTGAGCTTCCTCAGAGGTCTCACACGATAAAATATGGGATAAACTCCCTAAGATTTAGGGGAGCTATGCTGTGGAATACCTTAAACGATGATGTAAAGAATATAGCGTCTGTTGCAGCTTTCAAAAAGGAAATTAAAACTTGGGATGGAACCAGTTGCCTTTGTACAATTTGTAAATAGACACTGAATTCCTTTGATTGTAAATTAACATGTATTACTTTAGGTTNTCTCGTGAAAAGTCCGATAATCCTCGGAGAGTTCCACTATTTCTGACCTCACAGAAATTATTTCTTACCTCACGTGTAGATACTTATCACTGCAAAATAGTAAGACAAAATGGCCGACCGCTGGTTTCAGTCATCAGGCAAATTTGGTCTCCTGAAGGTCATAGCTCCATCATTTTTCAACGGATTTTACGGGGATGGTGGCAAACTTTAATGGAACATCTGAAGAGCACAATCATGCAAAAGTTTGGCAGGAATCTTTTGCCGGTTTGTCACAATCTTCAGACAAACCGGGCACAATTTTTTTGGGACACCCTGTATATTGCTATTCAGTCTTGTCGATGTTAAAAACAAATGCTTAAAGCCCATGTTGTAAATGTCATCTTTTCACCAGCACTGTCAGTGTCAATTTTTAAAAAGGGAACACCCTTTGGAAATGGAAATTAGTTCCAGCCTTGTTCTTTCCCCTGGATTGCTTCTGGAGCCAGATCGTAGCAAAGTAAAGCCTCCTGCGGCTCTCAATGTATCAAACGCAGTGCACATAGTTTCAGCGATGTGACTGTGGTCACCGTTCTTGTCAATTACAAGTGTCTTTTCTCCGATCCCAGCACGTCGCCAACGACAACTTTATTCAGCAGGCCAGCAGGTCAAGTAATCTGCGGGTCAAACACAAAAGCAAACATGTGGGTCACCGCCAGGGCCAAGGGCTCAGTGGCCTCAGACACGGTATGAAAATAGCCGGCTATGTATTGCTTACGCCAAGCACGTCCCAGTACGAAAGAACAAAAGGTCTTTGCAAAATTTGTGTGGAATTTCTTAGAGACAAGATCGTGGTCAAACTGTAGGAGCTTGAGTGAATGCCCCTTGCTTGAAACAAACAATCTCTCTGATATTTCTCGTTGATTTGATTGATAACAATGCTGTGTACGCCCACTAGACTGACAACGTGATTCCTTGTCTTCATTTAACCTTCAATCTGATGTTTATATTTCTATTTCATCATCCAATTCAGTGCAGAAAATCGAGACTGAGATGTAATCAGTCTTCAGTTTAACGCCCACTGCATTCTTAGACTGGCTTTGTTGACGATTTCAACAGCAGGGAATTTCAACAGTAGCGCGATCGCCGATCTGCACTTCGAATTTCACCATAATTTCCTCTTGCACACTGCACGTTTCCTCTCAATTTACAGATAACACTCGACGTTTACCGTCGTTGGAAATTGCGCGTTTCATGTTTGGAAAACATAGGGAAAAGTAAACTCCCTTTTCCCACTAGTTTCCGGGTTTGGAAATCTTACATTTCTACCACATTTCCAACTAGCATAGGTTCCAAATCTTTGAAAAGGCTGGTGTAAAATTGAATGACCTATTTCTTTGTACTGAATGACTTCAAAGAAACTTTTATTATTTTTCTATAATTCTACCGTTGGACTTTTCTGAAATCTTAAATATTTTCAGAGTTGGAGTGTTTTTCTTCTTTTTTTTAGGGTTTCAAGAAAAATTTTAAAGAAACTTAAAACCATCGTAATTTCTAAACCTTTTGACGCAACATGAAGTAATTTGGAAGAAACCCACAGTTTATAAATGCCTACAATATGGTATCAAGCAAAAGTCTGTCATTCATCTAGTTTATGATTTAGAAATTTGATGACGTCACACCCTCAAATGAGCTGAAATGTAGAATACGCTGTAATTTTGAATAATATTCAAAATTTCTGGAAAGTCCAACGGTAGAATTATAGATAAGTATCTAAAGTTTCTTTCAAGCCTTTCAATCAGAAGAAATAGGTCATTGAATTTTACACCCACCTTTTTACGCCGAGTTAAAGATTTGGAACCTATGCTTTCCAACTGGGGAAATCATTGGAAATGCGAAATTTGCCAACAATTTACCTACAAAACACTATGTCGAACGTGATCATTTCTTGCCGTGGCATCGCAGACCTTTTCCTCTTAGAATTCGGTCTGCAACGCAGGCTAGATACGTGTGAACGTAGCTTAACTCTGATCAGCCCAATGAGACCACAAAGCAATTCGAATGAGACAAAAGGCGTGAGACCTATAAACTACCGATCACACCAGTAGGATTATTTGCCTTTTAAGGTGTTAATGATCAAAGTTGAAGACAATAACTCTTTTTCCCATTCATCAAAACAATGAGCAGATGATTTGCAGGTGATTTACAGGTGGTTTCAGATGATTTGCAGATGATTTTAGGTGGTTTCAGGTGATTTCAGGTGGTTTCAGGTGATTTCAGGTGATTTTAACTTTTATAACATACGGGTCTCTTGCTTGATATTATTAGCGTTCTTTTCGCCATCATCATCCTCGTCAATATGGAACACCGCATCATTGGCTTGTTGTGACAACGTTGCCATTAGGTTTGAAATGGTTGCTTTGCAAAGTGGGCATGATGAGATCCTTGCAACCAAACATTCAGAAAGAGTGACCACAACCTTTGAACACCCATCCATGACAAAAACTATCAGAGTAGCCACAACTTTCTACCGAGTCACATTTTCTGAGAAAAGAATTTAATGGACAACATCTAAAAATATATCATGTAAAATGGCTGTCAATAGCAGAATAGTAAGGATCATGTCATTTTCCCAGTAAATAATTTTACACTTGAAAAGGTCCTTCTCTGCAAAAATATCTGCAAAAATACGCAGGGAGGGGGCACTCACCACATGCACTTTCTTTCACTATTCAATGAAGTGTACTTTTTTCAGTACCTTCTCATGAATTGCCCACAAAACAGCTTAAATACTATTTTAATCGCTCATGAGTACCTTCCATTACACTTGCGCCATTTTAAGACTGCTTCTCTCCTGATAGATGATGTTGTAGAGCATGATAACTTCCAACATATCCTTGAGTCAGAAGGAAACAAAGATCATTATATACACACTGTGTTAGCGTACATTTCCAGTCTCAAGGATATGTTGCTTGCATATGAACATCAATACCTACAGCAATCCAGTTCACCACTGGAAATCGCTTTAGCTCCAGTACAATTTGAGTTATCAGGAAAGCAGCTGTCTGTTCTCCACATATTCAAAGAATTCCTTGCTGCTCGCGATGCAGAATACCTTAACAACGACTGTGACATGATAAGCTGGAAGAAGCCCATAATGATCACAGGAAGAGCTGGGAGAGGAAAGAGCTACACCATGCAAGCCTGTATCTCACATTGTTTACATGACAACTTGACAGTGTACATTGCAACTCTAACTGGAACACTTGCTTCTGTGTATAAGGGAATGTACGGTGATCAATTAACAACAGACACTGTACATGCCACATTTAAGATACCCTGCGCACAGAACAAGAAATCCACTGTCAATTGGGATATAGTCTTCCATGATATTCTATTCATTGACAACATTTCCCAGCTGTCCGTGCCCACCTTTCAGCATATCATGACAACGATCAGCATTCTGCCTGTGCGACCAATACTCTTTTTATGTGGAGACTTAGCTCAACAGCAACTATTACAGACTGTCGATGGGAGAACTACACATGTACCAAACATACATACTGAAGCACATCTTATGGATGCATGCTGCAAAGTTGACCTAACAACCCAGTTTCGAGTGGAAGACAATTTCCTGCTCTCTTTCCTCAGCCATGTACGTCACTGGCAACCATCTGTATCGCAATTACAACGCTTACACGAGGGTCGTGTCATTTGTCACACTACTGTCACAAATAACGATATCATTGCTGCTGCTACTGCAGAGCCTGGTATCGAGATCAGTAACTGGAGCAAATGGAGACAATTCAGGAGGCAACGTCAGCCAGCACAAGCATGCAAGCCCAAGCAGCAAAGAATGGCTTTACAACGAATGGGTCAATGAATGGCTTTACCATGAATGGGTAACTGACGAGAAATCTTCCCATCGTCAGTTACCAATTCGTGGTAAAGCCATTGTATCTTCCCATAAAAAACAACAAATGTTGGTGCGAAGAAATGATATAGATATTTGCTATTTAATCTGGCATATGACTTAGGGACTGACAGAAAGGAGAGACACGGAAAGACGGTGCTTCAGATAGGGGATGATTCAAGAAAGGTAGAACAGGTATGATACTTGGTACGCAGATTTGAATTAGATGAATCAGTAATGAAATTTGTAGTTTGATCTTGAATATTGCATGTGCAGTATTTAGTCAAAGACGTACCTGTTGTCCCATGCGTGGAGTCACAACAAATGCCTCTGTTTCCGAACTTTTTCAACATGTACTTTTGAAATGCTGATTGTACTACAACGACAAAGTCCTTGTTTGCCAGGTTGTACTCTTCGTCTTCAATACCTGAAAAGAATAATTTCATTGAAATTACCTTGTGTCTACATAACGGCATAAATATTGGCAAGTGATACATGGTCATCTTCATACCAAAGCAAAGATAGCACTATGAATACTTTCAGTACTCTCTTCAATACTTTCACACCAGCCGCCAACTAAACATTCTTAGAATATTGAGGAAAAATCTGTGGCCTTTCAGATTATTTTGATTTTTCTCATAGTTAATTGCCCATAGTGTCTCCATCTAGTTTCTTAAAATCATGCACACCATATGTTATTCTTTGAACCCGAGCCTTTAAATGAGTTCAAATAACATTTATTTAAAGACGATTACGGAAATGATGGCGTCGGGGTGGTATTTGACAAGATGGATTACGTTTCACGATCAAATTCATATAGAATCACTGTTGATTCCATTAAAAAAGGCAATACATCATGATATAAAGCCCCTAAGCGCTATCTTTTCCGGCTTTTCCGTAATGTTATGTTGCAACTGAAACAAAGACCAGCACTTTTCAGCATGCTTAAGTCAAGCTTTGTTCTTAGCAGTGAAGGAAATTTGTGTTGTTTTTTNTGTAGTTTGATCTTGAATATTGCATGTGCAGTATTTAGTCAAAGACGTACCTGTTGTCCCATGCGTGGAGTCACAACAAATGCCTCTGTTTCCGAACTTTTTCAACATGTACTTTTGAAATGCTGATTGTACTACAACGACAAAGTCCTTGTTTGCCAGGTTGTACTCTTCGTCTTCAATACCTGAAAAGAATAATTTCATTGAAATTACCTTGTGTCTACATAACGGCATAAATATTGGCAAGTGATACATGGTCATCTTCATACCAAAGCAAAGATAGCACTATGAATACTTTCAGTACTCTCTTCAATACTTTCACACCAGCCGCCAACTAAACATTCTTAGAATATTGAGGAAAAATCTGTGGCCTTTCAGATTATTTTGATTTTTCTCATAGTTAATTGCCCATAGTGTCTCCATCTAGTTTCTTAAAATCATGCACACCATATGTTATTCTTTGAACCCGAGCCTTTAAATGAGTTCAAATAACATTTATTTAAAGACGATTACGGAAATGATGGCGTCGGGGTGGTATTTGACAAGATGGATTACGTTTCACGATCAAATTCATATAGAATCACTGTTGATTCCATTAAAAAAGGCAATACATCATGATATAAAGCCCCTAAGCGCTATCTTTTCCGGCTTTTCCGTAATGTTATGTTGCAACTGAAACAAAGACCAGCACTTTTCAGCATGCTTAAGTCAAGCTTTGTTCTTAGCAGTGAAGGAAATTTGTGTTGTTTTTTTAAGTTTACCTTGCATTTTATAAAACAGAATTGGATTCTTTTCACTTTGCTTCAACTCTTCTATCCAGTTACTAACTCTTATTTGGTCATTATTATGACGTGTGTAAAAGTAACCCCCGTCTTATGTAAGAGGACAATATTGTGGACATTTACATATATTTGAGACAAAAGAGGGATTGGGGAAGAATTTTTAGAGTGATTTTAGAGAGCATGAAGGGAATTCGTTTTGTGGAATTTTAGAGAGTTATTTTGCAGAGATTTCGGAGTTTATTAATTTAGAGAAAATAGAGAAATAGAGAGAGAAAAGCAAGTCCTGCCTGATCCTTGATTCAAACTTCATGACATACAAACTACAAACTGGACAGGAAAAGTTTGAAGCGGCCTGCACAGTTGGCGAGAACCAGCCAACCTTTCTCTTTTTTCTCTATGGATGTTCTTTGGAGACTGGGTCGACTAATAGGCCTAATGTTTTGGTGGAGAGACGCGATGAACATCATGAAAACACAGAAAGACGATATGGAATATGATAAGGTTGTAAGCATAGGACTCAAATCTTTAAAAAGGTCGGTGTAAAATTCTATTACAGTTTCCCTCGAATTAAATGGCTTGGAAGGAACTTAGCGTTTTTTACTGTAAATCTGCAATGGCAGTTTGTTGATATCTTGATTAGTTTCAAAATGGCGGCATTTATTAAATTTGAGGCTATGACGTCATCAAATTTCTAAGTCCTAAACCAGAAAAGATACTGATTTCTGCTTTTCACCATATTGTAGGCCTTTATAAACTATGGTTTTCTTGGAATTTATATGATTTTTGTTCCTTTGGTTTAGGACTTACGATGATTTAAATGTTTTCAAAATTTTCCATTAATTTTTTCAAAAATCATTAAATTGCCGTTATTTTGAAAACAAATCAAGATATCAGCAAATTTCCACGGCAGATTTACTGCAAAGTACTATAAGTTCCTTTTAAGCCATTCAATTCAAAGAAAAATGGAATAGAATTTTACACCCACCTTTTTAAAGATTTGAAAGATTTGAGCCCTATTTTAAGGTTGTATATCATTAATATATAAACTAATTTTACAATCATACGCTGCTACCTGTGCTTTTATACACAAAATAAAGAACAATTTTACCGCCGAAGCGTTCAAGTTTTACACAAGCAACCACACTGAGTTTGCAACCCTCAACATCCAACGCAGATAGCGGACAAGGTGAAACTTCTTCTGCAGTTATACCTATGGCAATGCCAAGTTCATCCAATCCTACGACAGACAACTTGCAAGTTTTTGTGAAGGACATTGTCAACTCCAGAATGGCTGAGCTGTTGAAAGAAGTATAAAAAAGCATGCAGACGCTGGTACATGGGGACGAGATAGCAGTACTACCAAGACAATCTTCTCCAGCCAGCTAAGCGAATGTTCCAACGATGACACTGCCTGCCCCTTTCATAGGAATGACACAAGAAATGACATCTCTCCATTCACTTGGTGCACAACCATGTCTGCGACTACAACAGCAAGGGAACATCCTGTGACAGCATCTGCAGCACCAGCAAGTTCCTGCCCATTTGATTGGGGTTTTACTCCAGATGTCCCAGCAAATTTCGTGCAAACCATTCAAAGTGGTGAGTTTTGGATTTATTGAAATTTCTTCTAGAGAACTTACATAGTCTTGCTAATAAGGACAATTCCTATCATCTATCCATGGGCGAAGAGTTCACGTTGTGTTTCAAACANGCCTGCCCCTTTCATAGGAATGACACAAGAAATGACATCTCTCCATTCACTTGGTGCACAACCATGTCTGCGACTACAACAGCAAGGGAACATCCTGTGACAGCATCTGCAGCACCAGCAAGTTCCTGCCCATTTGATTGGGGTTTTACTCCAGATGTCCCAGCAAATTTCGTGCAAACCATTCAAAGTGGTGAGTTTTTGGATTTATTGGAATTTCTTCTAGAGAACTTACATAGTCTTGCTAATAAGGACAATTCCTATCATCTATCCATGGGCGAAGAGTTCACGTTGTGTTTCAAACAAGGAAAGGAACCCCGAAAAAAGATCAGGGACATCGAAAGCTGGACAACTGCTTTCACCTGCTACATATGAATAATCTTCGATAAATTCCTAGCCCAAGCAAGAGATTTGGTAGCCTAGCTGGACCTTATCCGCTATGCAGCAGCATACCACCAGTCAATGGGGTGGTTATTGTATGATGAAAAGTTCAGAATGAAGGCAGCCAATGATAATTCCGTAAGTTGGTCCGGAATCGATCTGCAACCATGGATGCGGATCTTTACTCTGCATCTTTGCATCTAAGTTTCCCTCCCATGTTAGCACTTTGCCTCCTCTTCCGCAAAAGCTGATGAAGAGTGTAAAAAATATGCAGATTTAAATACGTTACTCCTGTTTTCGCTCTACGACACATTAGCGAGCCTGTCCTTTTGTTTGAAAGTTCAGCCTGGGCTCTCTTAATCGTTCATAATGCCTTCCAAGCCATTATCGCTACAATATTGCCTTTCCCATAAACATTGCTCGAAATCACTTACTCTCCTGAGCCAGGCTGGATGGCCACGCGTTCAATTA
>REGL01002075.1:0-16418 GCA_004194395.1 Aurelia aurita complex sp. Pacific
GATACGTATCACTGCAAAATAGTAAGACAAAATGGCTGACCGCTGGTTTCAGTCATCAGGCATATTTGATCTTCTGAAGGTCATAGCTCCATCATTTCTCAACGGATTTTCACGGGGATGGTAGCAAACTTTAATTGAATATCCGAAGAGCAACATCATGCAAAAATTTGGCGACAATCTTTTTGCGTTTTGTTGCAAGCTTAAGGCAAACGGGGCGCAATTTTTTTGGGACACCCTGTATATTTGATCATATAAAATGAACTGCTAATTCACATAGGAATAGATTGAGGACAATTTCACATTCACTCGAAGATAGGCAGATTTCCGTATGCCATCATGCCAAGGACTGATTTTATTGACAAATTGACGCCGCTTTGCCAACAAAAAGTCAGGTCTACACCAAAGATCTTCAGGCCTAAGTGCATGGAATGCACCCTGGTCAAAATATACTGTATTGCCACAGTACTAATTCGAAACACCATGTAGAGATGGTTAATAGAGCAGAACTTCACTATTTGGAACACCCAATATCACGCTTTTGTTCCTTTTGTGCACCTATTAATATTCAATTTTAGAATGTTTGCCAAACAAAGAATGTTGTCTGTATGGTTTCGATCCACCGATTACTGGTTGCAGCGTATAGTCTGGTTCCTATACGCAGCTGTTAAACACCCATTGTTAGAGAACTTCAATTCTCCGCAAATCGCAAATTAAAAAGGAATTTCACCAAAGCATTCAAATATAAGTGGTCTTTGTTGGCAAATAAATTAGTTGTAATCTCACCCTTGACAAAAATTGAACTTCAAAATCATTTTTTAGGCCATCCTTGTTAGGCTATCCAGTTTATTCAACAGTTCAAATAGTTTTATTTTGTAAAAGTCAAGAAATCATGCAACAAAACCCAATTTAATTGAGCTCTTCAATCTTGGTTATGGTGACCGAGGCGCAACCTGGATTTTCACTCAAAAACTATGATGTATACAAAAGATGAAAAATGGATGAAAACATTTCTTATTGTATACTTTGATAGGAGATTGTTTCTTAACTGCTTATGTCATTTCTCTGTTTGTTGTAGGTAGCCAAGCATTGCTTCCAACGCCTCCATCTATCCAGATGCCTGTACCCATGTCTGCAGTGCCTCCCCCTTTGATGGTAAGTAGAAATTGAAGTGCTAACTTTGGCAGAAGAAGACTGGTTAGAATCAAATTAGGTTATTTTTGTTTGGTTCTCCTTCATACAACTTGGTAAATCATGGTTATATTCCTGATTGTAAAACTGAAAATGATTGAAGAAAATGTGTTTGCATTATATTTATGTTCACTGAAAAGCCAGAAAATAACAATCTTTACTCTAATTCACTGGAGAGCAAAATATCTCAGAACAGATTGTGGCAGTTAAAATCAAAATGATGAGAGGGGGTATATACTGAGTCATTTTGTAAAGTATGTAAGGCGTACTTCTGTAGCATATCCAACACAAATCAGCATGGTCTGCTTTTTGAATATGCAGCAGCAGAATGACTGTGCTGAATTTATGAAGCTGTCAAATTAATTTCTCTTTTTAGAACCATTATTTTTTTCACCAAATTCTCCATGACCCTGCCTGGCAGCGTTTGCAGTACATTTTATTTTTTCTAGCCTGGAATGATCCCAGTTGCTGTAATTGGAAGTGCGGCTCCTGTTTCTTTTATTGCAACGTCATCTGCTCCAATGATGGCAACGTCTGGGAATTCAACAAATAACTTGAGGCATCATAAAAACAAAAGGACCAAAAATTCGCAGGAAAGGCAAGAACCAAAGTATGAACCACCACCTGAGGTTTGTGTCTATAGAACCCAATGTTTATGTTCTATCAGGTGAGTAAAAAAGTAGCACATTTCGTTGGCTGTGGAACAAAAAGTATGTGGCCGATATTGCAACTGAAATGATAATCTATCGTTCAAAGGCTAATTTTTATGTGAATTTTGTTTCCTAACGTCAATCCCCTTTTAGACCCAGAAATTAGGACAATCCTGGTAAGGGGTTCAACAAGAATTCCACGTNAAGCCAGAAAATAACAATCTTTACTCTAATTCACTGGAGAGCAAAATATCTCAGAACAGATTGTGGCAGTTAAAATCAAAATGATGAGAGGGGGTATATACTGAGTCATTTTGTAAAGTATGTAAGGCGTACTTCTGTAGCATATCCAACACAAATCAGCATGGTCTGCTTTTTGAATATGCAGCAGCAGAATGACTGTGCTGAATTTATGAAGCTGTCAAATTAATTTCTCTTTTTAGAACCATTATTTTTTTCACCAAATTCTCCATGACCCTGCCTGGCAGCGTTTGCAGTACATTTTATTTTTTCTAGCCTGGAATGATCCCAGTTGCTGTAATTGGAAGTGCGGCTCCTGTTTCTTTTATTGCAACGTCATCTGCTCCAATGATGGCAACGTCTGGGAATTCAACAAATAACTTGAGGCATCATAAAAACAAGAGGACCAAAAATTCGCAGGAAAGGCAAGAACCAAAGTATGAACCACCACCTGAGGTTTGTGTCTATAGAACCCAATGTTTATGTTCTATCAGGTGAGTAAAAAAGTAGCACATTTCGTTGGCTGTGGAACAAAAAGTATGTGGCCGATATTGCAACTGAAATGATAATCTATCGTTCAAAGGCTAATTTTTATGTGAATTTTGTTTCCTAACGTCAATCACCTTTTAGACTCAGAAATTAGGACAATCCTGGTAAGGGGTTCAACAAGAATTCCACGTGTGATTCTGATTCATGATTTACTTGCCTTTGAAATTTGGATTCAATTCAATTCTTGGTTTCAGAAATAGAATTCCAATTTTAATGGCAAGTAAATCATGGACCAGAATCAAACATGGAATTCTCATTCCCATACGAACCCCTTACCAGCATTTTCCTAATTTCTGGATCTGAAAGATGAATGCTTAACCCTTTGCATGCTGCAGTCGCAGATTTGCGACCAGACTAATTCTCCTTCGCATGCTGCAGTCGCAGAATTACGATCGTAATATCTTTTTCTTGTATTTTCATCTCATCATCGAGCGAATCTGGGCAAAAACTGGACAAAGCTGTTCCTCAAGCAATGAGACGTTGCTTCCAACGAAAGATGAACATGGTTTACAGTGAAGTTCACTGATTTATTAGTGGTGGAAGCTTCTGCAACTAAATCGCGAGTTTTTTCATTGATATTTGTTGAACTCTTCGATATTTTCAATCTGTTTTCTTCTTGCGATAAAATATCTTCCTCTCATCCAATGTNTCTGGATCTGAAAGATGAATGCTTAACCCTTTGCATGCTGCAGTCGCAGATTTGCGACCAGACTAATTCTCCTTCGCATGCTGCAGTCGCAGAATTACGATCGTAATATCTTTTTCTTGTATTTTCATCTCATCATCGAGCGAATCTGGGCAAAAACTGGACAAAGCTGTTCCTCAAGCAATGAGACGTTGCTTCCAACGAAAGATGAACATGGTTTACAGTGAAGTTCACTGATTTATTAGTGGTGGAAGCTTCTGCAACTAAATCGCGAGTTTTTTATTGATATTTGTTGAACTCTTCGATATTTTCAATCTGTTTTCTTCTTGCGATAAAATATCTTCCTCTCATCCAATGTTGCTGAAAAAGGTATGTTTCAATAGCGTGACAGCTGCCCTTTTGATTGAGCCTCTGTCTGGTGATGTGGGTAGCCTCTAAATGATGCAGCAAGGTCAAAATATGACCTAAGTCGGCAATCGCCCAAAGCTCCGACGTAAACAAAACGCAAACTACTCAGCACTCATTCTACTGCTAAATAAGGTCAATTAAATGTTTTACAGTGAAATAGAGGCAAGAAAAGAAAACTTCAATTATTTCTGAACAGTTTTCATACACTTTAATTTCGAATTAAAGAACTTCTTCCTGGTGAAAAAAGAGTTTGAACTTTTTGATTGAGACGTTCGAGATCTTGCGGGAAATATCCAGCCTCACAGTACAGTCACCTGCAAACAATTCAGCATGCAAAGGGTTAATACCAAAAAATCTTCACATCTGCATAAGTTAGCCCTTGACTGATACAGTATATTAACATTTTAGTTTTGAATATTTCCCACATACTTTTTATTCCATAGCCCACCAACTGCGTTAACTTTTTTTGACTCAACTGGTAGATTTGTTTGATGTTTGATTTTTGGTAACTTCAGAGTGAAGACAATGTACATCTTCATGTAAAAAGGAAAAGCAACTCTTTAGCAGTAAGTTTGTGAAAAAGATACCAAAAGAAAAGCCTTGCACATTTATTTTCATTTTCTTTGCAAAACACAGGGCATCAATTTGATCAGTACAGGATGAAAAGGAGTGCTTTTTGCCTTGCCTTGGCAATAGGACGCTCAAACCATAAACAATTCCCAGTTGTGATAAGACGTTTTTCACTTCTAAGGCAAGGAAAGTGATATTGCCACTCCACTAGGGGACTGTTTGGATATACTCCCTGCACAATATATTAATTGTGTCCTATTTTTTTTACTGAACAGAATTGATCCCCCATTTTTGATAACTTGTGACAGGTTAAAAATTTGCTTGGTGTCACAGAATCCTTATTATCATTAACTTGTAGCAAAGTACATGAAAATTGAAAACTAATCACAGGGTAGCTTTTCAGAAAGTGATGAAGGTTTGACAGTCTTCGTCGTTTAATGCGTGCGATCGCACGGGCACGCATTGGCACACACATGGAGCCGATAATGCGAGCGATTCATCGCACGCATGAGTCAGATGTTTGACAATTATTTTTTGCCTTCTGAAAATATCCTATTTGTTGAACTATTAGAAAAGAAATGTTTTATCGCGATCTTCTTTCATTTGCGATCGTAATCGCTGCAACTTAAATCTACTTCCTTGTTGCCCCTGTGTTCTGTGGTAGGGTACCAAGAGGTCAAGAACTTGGGTAATTCTGATTTCCGGTTTTCCCAATTGATTAAGTGCAACAATCAATTCAACTTAGATAAAGATGATGCAAAGTCATTAACGGATTAAAGAACGTGGTCATTAGGAAGACTTACAAGTTAGAGAAGGAAGGAAAATAACGTACTGAAACGCCTCTCTAAAGTTTGCAAGTTTGTGGCGAGATTTGTGCAGCACATTACAAAAGAACGTGCTAAGTCTATGTTACACGATGTTATGTTACACGATGTTACTGAATTAGAGAAGTGCAAACGAATAATACAGTAGTGCTGTTATTTGTCTTTTCAAGATCTTTGTCGATATTAGATTGCAAGAAATCTCAACAATGAAGGTCGACAGAAGATTTCATACTGTCAAAATTTCATACGCAAATCACAAGATTTTTGTCAGTAGTCAATATTATTTTCAATTGATCAAAGGATGATTTGCAGCAGCAGATCACTTAAACACCCATTACTGTTTCTTCTTTCGATGATTGTGCAAAAAATACCCTTGAAAAGCCACAGCCCATTCTGTAAGACAATCATTGGCGACTAACTGCTTTAGGTTTTCATGATAGAGCACTGCGTGGTAGCTGTTTTATGACATCGATGTTACAATTTGATAGCTTTGTTGCCGTTTTTTACTGCTCAATTTCCTTTGAAATGGGAGAAAAATCTCCTGTTGTTAAAATATGACGGAGAGAAATTTCCACTGCAAAGCAGTAGGGGTGGCAGGGAATGGACTGTTGACTTTGGAAATGTTCAGCCCATTATATCCTAGACTGGCAAGTAAAACTGGCCGTATACAACGTTTGTCCAATTCTACCTACTGTAGTTTTCTCAAGAGTATACCTGACTTGCTGTTTGTTAAATTCCTTCCTGGTCCATCTAACTTTTTCACAGTTGGTGCCGCCTCTACGGAGTTTTCTTCCATAGAGTTCCCGTTATGAGAATGACAATGAATTGTGATCTTATTTTTCTGGATACCCAAAATACCATCTCTTTTTACAAAATCCCGAATCGCGAAATCTAAAACCGTTTTCCTGGTAAACCCTTTTGCGCATCTCTTCAAAGATCGAAGAAGGGTAAAGAAGGAGCTTTCAAGAAAAGCTGTTGAACGTGGAAGTTTTAAAAACGGAACAGTTTCAAAGCAAAACGCATTAGGAACAGATCTTTCAAATAGAAACACAGACAACGAATCAAAAAGGAATTCATGAAGATATTTGTATAATGCCAATGTTCCATGTTTGTTACAACAAGAATATGATAGGAACGACTTTTTGGTGAAGAAAAACGGACACGAACCAAAACTAGCGAAAACGGATGGGTGGAAACAGTGCCTTAGACCGTCTATGTAATGCTTTCATCTTGGATACAAGTTTGATCATGAGTCCTGGTTGTAGTTGTTGCAATGCATATAATCAGTGCAGGTGATAAACAACTCGAGCTCTCAAGAGAGACAGAGATGTATTCGAGTTATCACGTTTCCTATATATTATTCCAAACTAAAGGGATAATAAATTTTCCAAGATACGGGGTATTTTGCAATAACTAATTTTGAGTTATCCAGGTACTGTGGTGTTGGTATGCTTCTGAAATTGTTACCATCTGGAAACCATTAACGTAGGTAGAAGTGTGAATCGCACGCATGGACAAAATTATGCGTGTGATTTGCCACACACATGACTATTTTCTTATGACGAAGACTGTTTTGAATCACTTTAAATCAGTTTTTATGTGTGAAGAGTTCTATTCTTCATAACATGATAAAATAAGGAGAGAAATTTGGGATCAGTAATGCTAAAATGTGCAACAATAGTTAAAGAAGCCAACTGCATTGTTGGCTTGCTTTGCATCAAGCAGTACTCGTTTGTTTCCATTATGTGTTTGCATAATAGGGGTCGCAAGTGAGCAGACCAAGCGACTTGCTTCCTACTTTTTCCATATCTCCTGCTCATGTGTGAACGCATTTTCTCTAATTCATTTTCTCACTCGTTTGACTAACTCTTCTACTACCCATATTGACTTTTTAACTTCAATGAATTTCATATCAGAATGGTTGTTGTGCCAAACATTGCTAACGTCTTGCATCAACATAACGAATTGAAAACAACAAGGTATAGAAAATAAGAACAAGGAAATTCCGTATGCATTTAAATGATAGAATTGATTCAAAGTTTATTTCCATTTGACCTCAGAGGAATTGAATGGGCAATGACTCTGCTAAATCGCAAAGGCAAGCGAGGGTCACGTGGGTAGGTGAGCAATGGTTGAAAGAGAAGGAAAGGAAAGACCAGGATTGCGAATGTGGAAGAAGCAAATTTCCAGAAAGTCATGGCAAAATTGCTCCTGTTAAACAATTCTTCACACATGGTTAAGGGGTTCCTTTGATTAAGTGTTGATCTAAGAGGAAAATTTACAGACTTCCTAAATCAGTTGTGTTTAAAGGGTTTGTGGAAGTTTAAACTCTCATTTGCAAAGAGCAAAACAATACAAAAATATTCCATTCAAATTTACGTCGCACACAAGCCATGAGCAATGGATAGCAGGAGAAACAATGCTGTGCCTGAGTGTTTTATTTGTTTTATTTATAGAGAAGCCTATTCACCTATTCACCATTGCACACTCCCTTCAATAGTTTCTTCAAATTCCTTGCAGGCTGGTTCAACAACAACGGTTTTTGTTGGTAACATCACAGAACATGCATCAGATTCATTAACCAGACAAATCCTCATGGTGAGTTGAACATTCTTTTACTTATGTATAGTAAAAGTTGAACTGCTTCCTTGTTTGTGTCAAAATGTCTCTTCAACCATCATTTAAGACCAAGTTTCAATGTTTGTAAAATTCCTCTCTTATCATATATCATCTCTTATCCGTCTTTCAGTTGTATGCATCAAAATCGTTCAGATGCTCTATGCTTTCTGTACAAAATTGTCGTAATTAGATCCTTGATATACTTATTTCTCAATTGTTTTCAAGTTACTCCCAGGGACAACTTATTTTCATTAAAATGTTTTCACATATTCTTGTCTGATTACAGTAAAAACCCACTCATAAGAACCTTCATCTATTAAGAACCTACAGCCTGAAATAATATAGGTTGTACCCAATAAATATGAACCATTTCAGCCTGATATCATAACTAGGTTCTTAATAAAGTGTTTCATTCATTCATTGGGAAATAAATGCAACTTTTTACCAATCAACCTCCTTCATGGACTCAAAAATACTACTCACAAACAGTGATAGGCAGGGCCTGCAGGGGTAAACTGGGTAAGTTTGGGTTGAAGTGGAAAGGGCCAAGAATGTAAACAGATTTCGCTAAGATTTAGATTCACATATTTCCCTGTATTAAGAACCTACACCCTGATTACTGGTTGTGCCTCATTGCATAAGAACCTAAACAAGCTGAATTCAAAATCTTAAGTTCTTATGTGCGGGTTTTTACTGTATTCAGTTACCACAGAAACTCCTGTACATGCCACCCCCTCATGCAAGTCACAGCCCTAGTGTCAGTTCTGTTATTTAGAATAAGTGTGTTATCCAAGTCCTACATCAGATGCATGTATTGTTGAATTTCAAACTCTTTTATGCAACTATATATGTATCTACAATAACTTATTCAACTTTGATGAAAAAAAGAAACTGTTCTTCAGCTGAAAATTTAGGCAAAATTTGTGCATCCATTTTCAGCTACAGAGCGATTCTTTCATTAAAATTGAAGAAGTTACAGAGAGACTCATTAAGGATGTCCACAATAAACTTGTTTTTTGCCCACACATTTATCTAGCCCAATTCACAATTTGAACATTGTTTCTCAAACATTACAAATTGCTTTCTTCCTAAATATCCAGTCAGGTCTTGCTCAATAGAAATTCATAATTTATACGATTCATTCTTGAGATGTTTGTAGCATGTGTTGGACACATGTCCAGGTATGTGAATCCTATATGACTTCAAATTTAGATTTTTAACACAACATGCATTCTCTCTCTCATTTGTTTCAGGTGCAAATGGGTCATTTCAGGTGCAAATTGGTCATTTGCAGGAAATTATCTTTCCACAAACAAACACTTCACACACTAACCTCTTTTTTCTCCAACATTAGCTGTTTGAAATGAGTGTCTTTTTCTAAGCTCGGTTTATTTTCCCTTCACAGAAATGTGGGCCAATATCAAGCTGGAAAAGAGTGCAAGGAGCCTCTGGCAGACTTCAAGGTAAATTTAAATGTTGCTTTTGCTCAGGGGAAATGCTTTATAGTTTGAGTACCAGGGATATGCCATCAATGGCAATGATCGTAATTTTGCATTCAAGGTGTTGATGCAGTGACCAAATGCCTCTGATTTGCGTGGCTATGATAAATATAGTGGCCAGCATCTTAAGGATTTTGATACAAAACAGTTATTTTCATCAGACTGTAGTGTTTACGGGTTTGGAGAAAAGTAATTTGAAAGAAAGGATGCAAAACAGAGAGGAGTGGAGTTGTCATGTGCAAAGTCTTTGAGTCCCAAGCAACAATTAGAACAACTGAAAACTATGTCCATGTAATCAGTCTAGTGATAACAATCAATTACAAACCTTTTTTCTGAGGCACAGGTCTCCTGAAACATAGGTTCCAAATCTATAACTTGGCGTAAAAAGGTGGGTGTAAAATTGTAGGACCTATTTCCTCTTATTGAGTGGCTTGAAAGAAACGTTAGATACTTATCTATCAATCCAACGTTGGACTTTTCAAAAGTGTTGAATATTTTTCAACATTACTGTGTATCTTACATTTAAACTCATTTGAGGATGTGATGTCATCAAATTTCTAAATCATAAACCAGAGGAGAGGACAGTCTTTTGCTATGGTTTTCTTCAAAACTATTTCATGTTGCGTCAAACAGTTTAGAAAATACCATGGTTTCAAGTTTTTTGACAATTTTTCTTGAATTCTTGAAAAAGACAAAAAACCCTCTAATTCTGAAAATATTGAAGATTTCAGAAAAGCCCAATGGTAGAATTATTACAAAGCAATATAGCTGAAGTTTCTTTGAAGTCACTCAGTTCAGAGAAATAGGTCGCTGAATTTTACACCAGCCTTCTTAAAGATTTGGAACCTATGCTGTCTTCTGAAAGCTATATGTCATTACAGCATCAAAATGAGAATTATTTGGTTCATATTTCAGCATTTGGTTTCTGTGAATACATTTCACCAGCAGCTGCATTAAGATCAATGCGTTTGCTCAATGGTTTTCAACTTGGAGACAAAACTTTACTGGTGAGTTGATATTGAATTTGTCAAGGGTCACATGTATTAATGAAATCAATGTTACTGAAGCACATTATTTTTAAGCCAAATACTTTGCAACTTAAGATTGTCTTTGAGCTGAGAGTTCACTATCATATCGGTTATAATCTCTGAAGACTTGACTCACTTGGTTCTAATCTAATAATTATTTGATTACTTTTGTTTTGTAGTAAAAATGACATTTCTAACACAGGTTAAAGTTGATTCGAAAACCAGAGCACAACTGGATGCATACAAACGGAAAGTTAAAGAAGAGCATGAAAGGACTGTAAGTATCATTTTCTGTTTGTAAAACTATTTATTTCTGGTATTTTTCAACATTTAAAGGCAGTCTGTCACATGTCTGATTGGGTGATTATAATGACAATGTAAAGAATAGGAGAATTAAATGGCGGCAGATCCTACTGATTTTCTACGACCGAAGAAAATGATAAAGATCAGCCCTTATTTGTTAATGACACCCGCTGTGTTGAGCTCTGACTTTATTGCAGCCAATCAGATGTGTGACAGACTGCCTTTAATTTTCACACCTTTGACTGAGAAATGAAAATATCCATGTTTCAAATCCAGAGATTATCGAGTAGCCAGAGATTAGAATAACTAGCCAACATCTCAAAAGATGGCCTTGTCTTTAAATTCAATGCTGATACAACTATTTTGTTAAAAAGTTTTTATTTCTGTAATCTAGGTATGATCTAGCTTCTGAATTTTTCTTCCGTCATGTGGTACCGGGTGTCCCAAAAAAGTACTCCCGTTTGAAAAATCACGAAAATTTGATTGCACGACCGATCTTCAATTTTCTTGTTTCATTAGTAGATCAAAGACCAAATTATTTTGCAATACATAGCTGATCTTGTAAGTGGTTTAAAAATGAGCAAATTTAACTCTTTTTAGGGCTACCTGGTTTTGAATCATACGGCAAACAAGCACTGATGATTGCCAAATCAATTTCTTTGTGCGTCTAAAACTTCTAGTGTGGTCATAAATGACAGAAATAAATGCGCACTATCATTGGAGACTTCAATGATGATGAAAATGTGAAATTTTTGACTCTTAGGCAAGATTGAGTATTTTGCTTAAAAACTATAGCTCAAAAAAAGGTTTTTTAATGTGTAAATTTCCTACCTTGCTGTATCAAATGCAAACATTTCATCATCTGTGAATATTTTTGGATCTTTGACAAAGCAATTCAAAAAGAAAGTTTCATCAAAGGTTTGATAATCAATTTTTGGTGATTTTTTAAACAGGAGTACTTTTTGTGGGACACCCGGTACCTTCTCATTGTATGCAAAATTTCCATGAGTGCAACATGTCTTGAGTAACAAATTTTATTTTCAGAATAATTCTGATGATGATTATGATGTTGAATTGGATGAGGACACAAAGGTAGGTTGCATTAAAAACTAACTGCTCATTATTGTTGAAAGTCTATTAAAGGGGCTCCGTCGACTAAATGTAAACAAAACGATGATTTTTGCAGTTTTTGAAAGGTGATATCACGCAGGATTTTCATATTTTTTTCAAAATGAAAGTTGCTTTTTGGGCATTAATCCTTGTACTTCACTAAGGAACAAACCAAACATTCATATTTTCTACCATTGCTCGGATATAAGTGGATTTTTAACGGTCACTTTTTGGTGGCTTGGGTGAAGCCACCAAACAAACTGCAGAAAACAATGGATGATCATTGGATAATTGGTGACACGTGCGAGTTTACGGATTTGTTTATTGTTTGGCGACGGAGCCCCTTTAATTGTTTTCATGCTACAAACAATGTAGTCACAATTGAATATTTAGGTTAGAGTCCCTCTTGGCCAAGATGCCTTACTATAAAAAAAGAATACATCTCTTTTGCAATTTTACTGCTAGACCGTCTTGCTGTAGGAATAATTTTGATAAAGATTCATTTGGCTAGCATAGCTATCAACTAAATACCTCTGGAAATCCGTTTGTTGCTGTTGTATTCTTATCTTATACCTTGGTAAGCCCGAAGGTTCTTAACATAGAACAGGCCATCTTTTCTATATCAAACATGAACATAACATAACACGTCAGCATACGAAGGGGTCTAGGTTCGAGTGTCAATTACTACATCACTCCCCTTTTAATAAAAACATGATTATACAAATTAAGTTATTACACTGGAGTCAACAAGCTCTCCATAGCGATCAGTTGGTCGTCGTTCTCTGCTCGACCTTCTTACTACTTGTTGTTGTTGCTGTGGCAATTCATTACGCTGGTAGTCAACAGCAATATCATTGTCATCTTCTGTTGGAACTTCAGTGTTCTTTGCAATTTTCTTAAAGAAAGACGAATTTCTCGTTATTTTACGTCCTTCAAATTCTGCAGTAATTCTCGATCCTCTCACTTGTGTTACGATGTGAGGTCTTACGTCAAAGTTTGTACTGAGTTTGTTCCTTTTTCTTTGCTTCACAAGAACTTTATCTCCAATTTTCAAATTGGACTCTTTCACGTGGCGTCGTTGATTAGCATAATTACGTGATTTCTCTTTGTTCACCTCTTGGTTGTCCTTGGCTTCCTTGTGTCTGTTTACAACTTTTACTTTCCTTGCTATTTCAGGTAGCTTTCCTTTGATCTTTCGGTTGTAGAGAAGTTCAGCTGGAGGAACTTTTGTCGTCGAGTGAGGAGTGGCACGATAATTCAAAAGAAATTTTGAAAGTTCTTGTTGCCATGGTCGTTTTTCAATCCATGCTGCACGAATAGCTTTCTCTAATGGCTTATTGAAAGCTTCTACCTCTGAATTTCCTTGTGGCCAGAGGGGCGTTGCTGGATCGTGTTTGATTCCAAGCTCTCGCATATATCTACTGAACTCATCACTTTGGAAAGGTGGGCCATTATCAGAAGTAACTTTTGCAGGTATTCCATGTCGAGCGAAGATCGTATCAAGCTTTGGAATAACTTTGGGAGCGGCAGTAGATTTTAAGATTTCAACCTCAGGAAAACGCGAATAACAGTCAATGACTACTAATACGTAATGTCCTGAAGGAAATGGACCGCAAAAATCAACTTTTACTTCTTCCCATGGACGATTAGGCATGGCAGTTGACTGTAATGGCTCAGGTGCATTTGGTTTTGCTGAAGCCTGACAAACAATACATCGATCAATACAATTCTTTACAGATTTTCCCATATTTGGAAACCATACATACTCTCGCAACAAAGCTGTTGTTTTCGACTGTCCTTGATGTCCTACATGGGCAATTTTTATTGCATGTTCTTTCAGCGAATCTGGCAATATAATTCGCGTACCGCGTAGTAATATTTTGTTTGTGTAGTCCACCGTAATCTCATTCTTTATTTGCTTGTACGGTGTCAAGCGATCTGATGTCCAGATACCTGTTTTGATAGCTGCTCGCAATACTCGGAGTGTATCATCTTGCTGCGTTGCTTCTTGAATTTCTGCTAGGGTCATCGCTTGCGGAACAGCAGCATGTGCTACGAAGTTGATATATTCTTCAGCAATGCTCTTTGGTTGACGCTCTGTTTCTATTGGATGTCGAGACAAATAATCTGCAGGGTTCTCAGGTCCTTCCTTGTATATCACTTTGAAATCGTACTGCTGCAGGCGTAACATCCATCTTTCTAGTCTCGCTGGTGGCTTGGACATTGGGTTGGCGTAGATTAGCTCAAGAGGCTTATGATCAGTGTAAAGGATAAATGGAGCACCATAGACATAAAGATGAAAGTGCTCTATACCCCACACAATCGCTAAGGCCTCCTTTTCTGTCTGAGAGTACCTCTTTTCGGTAGCTGTCAAACTTTTGCTAGCGTATGCTATGATCTGCGACTCTGTTGATCCTTTATTACGTTGAGAAAGAATCGCCGATAGTCCTACTGGACTAGCATCTACATGAATCATAGTTTCTTTATTTATGTCGAAGTAACTCATGACGGGGCTCTTTAGAAGGGCTGTTTTGAGAGTTTCATATGCCTCCTGTTGTGCAGTTCCCCATACAAACTTGGCATCTTTGCATGTCAGTTTCCTGAGTGGCTCTGCAATAGTGGCAAAGTCCTTGATGAATTGTGCACTGTAATTTGCCATTCCGAGGTAACTTCTTACTTCACTCACTGTTTTCGGTGGCTTGCTTTCTACGAACGCAGATACTTTCTTTGGGTCTGGTTGTGTCCCTTCTGCCGTGAATAGAAATCCAAAGAACTCCAAAGTTTGTTTCAAAAACTTGCATTTGTTGATATTCAGCGTGAGGTTGTGTTCCTGGAGTCTCTGCAAACAAGCTTTTAGACTCTTGTTATGTGCTTCGTACGTTTTTCCAAATACTAGAATATCATCAGCCAAATTTCGAACTCCCTCTATTCCTTGCAACGATTGCTGTAGCGCATGTTGAAAGATTTCAGCACTTGAATTTGTCCCATAATTGAGACGCTTATATCGATACAAACCAAAAGGTGTTGTGAAGGTAGTAATTGGGCGACTTCCTGGTGCAAGTTCTAGTTGGTGATACGCTTGAGCCAGGTCTAACTTAGAGAAATATTTCGCTCCATTTAACTCCAATGATATGTCCTTCACTGTTGGAATAGGATGTCTTATTCGCTTGACGGCTGTATTTGCAGCTCTCATATCAACACAAATGCGAATCTTTCCTTCTTTCTTTGGCACAACAACTATCGGTGACACCCAATCTGTATGCTCACTTTCTGGAACTCTTTCTATTATGTCCTGTGATTCCAGGTTCCTGAGCTCCACTTCTACTTTTTCTCTCAAATGAAAAGGAACTCTGCGTTGTTGTTGTGCCACTGGCTTCACAGTTTGGTCAATACTAAGATTTATTTGCTTGCCTTTTAATTTGCCAAGGCCAGTAAATCTTTCTGAAAATTGGTGCAAAATTTCGTTGACTTTAGGGTCCTTGACTTTCACTTGCTCCATGTGGTCGCTGGTCCGGGTTTTAGACGTATGCAAGGTCTGCAAGTGTAGACTTATAAATCCCAACTCTTGTGCGGTATTTGAGCTGAGAAGGCACCCCCCATCATCAGCAGTGACATAAATCGTAGCAACAGTCATTTTCTTTCGCGACTCTATTGTTGTCTGGAATTTGCCTTTCATTTTGACGGGTGTTGTTGAGTGAAACGGAAATGCCTTTATGTTGGTTCTTTTCAACTGCACATCTTTCAACAATTGGAATGCTGATGAGCTGATAACATTGATGGACGAGCCTGTATCAACCGTGAATTTGACCTTTTGTCCATTTATTGTGACATTCGCAGTGGGCTGCTTTGTGCGCTTTGTTTCTACGGCATAACAATAGTTGCTATCCTCTGAATCGCTGCTATTGTCTGCATCAAGTGGGCGGACTTGTGTACTTTTACGAGTGATCGTTGACTTGGAACGACATTGGTTTGCAAAGTGGTTTTGTTTATTGCATTTCCTGCAAGTTTTACCTTGGGCTGGGCACTCACCATTTTTATGAGGCCATTCTCTTCCGCATTTCTTGCACGACTTGCCATTTTGGTTGCGTGGTTTGAATCGCGGATGTCTTGTGTTTTTGACATAGCTAACTTCAGCTTCTCTCGGGGTTAGAGTATCTTTACCTTCGATTGTTGCAGCTTGAAATTTGCTCAACTCTTCTTGACGCCCTGCCAATAACACATCTTTCAATTTAATTTTCGGGTCTTTTAATGCAAATTTTCGCAGGTGTGTAGAGGTTCCATGAGAAACGATTTGTACCAAAATCTCGAAGTCTATGTCATGGAAATCGCATGTCTCACCAAGCGTGCGAAGTCTCGTGTGATATTGGTCAATGGTTTCTTGTGTGCCTTGAACAGCCTGCCTGAACTTGTAAACCTCGTAAAGAGTATTTTTCTGTGGCTCGAAATATTCGTTTAACTTTGTCAAAGCAGTGTCAAAGGCATCATCTTCACCTGTGTTCGGAATCTGTCGAAAAATTTCACGAACTCGTGGCCCTGCTAAATAAAGCAGCAAAGCCTTCTTGCGTTTGTTGTCTGTGATGGCGTTCGCTATCAGGTATGTTTGGAAATCTGCAACCCAAGTTTTCCATCTTGGTGCTACGCTTGCCCCAATATCCGAATCTGGATCAAATGGCGGCATCTGAAGCGTTAATGTAGCCATACTCGTCGCCAGTTGTTGTATTCTTATCTTATACCTTGGTAAGCCCGAAGGTTCTTAACATAGAACAGGCCATCTTTTCTATATC
>REGL01002075.1:25238-42011 GCA_004194395.1 Aurelia aurita complex sp. Pacific
TACACGTTTTTTCTTTTATAAGAAACTGGTTTATAAGAAACTAGTACTAGGATGGCGAAAAAATTAAGAAACTCTAGTACTATGCTTGAGAATTGCTAAGAAATTTTTAAAGCCAAACACAAGGAAATCATGGGAAAATTGTCGTTGAGCCTTTATATTTTAGTAATATTCATGATAGATTTATGTTTTAAATCAAATAAAACTCTCCTTCTCGCTAAAAATTGTGCTGTCTGTCAAGAAACGAGTACTTGGCAGTGGTAGAAACTACATGCATCCTAAATGCATCCAAAAAATAAGAAACACATTAAGAAACTTTTAGTACTAAAAAACTGAAATTTTCACGTAAAATTAAGAAACTGTTAGTACTATGGGCTTGTCCAAGTTTCTTATAAAAGAAAAACGTGTAAGAGCGCGAAAGCGGAAGTCTTTTGTTGTTTGAAATTTTGCATTTTTGAGGCTAAAATCTTGTTCTGCGTACAATTTTTAGAAAGGATACAAATTTCACATTCATGTCTGTCGTTATTTAGGATTTATGACAACTTTAAGAATTTAAAGTCATGATGGCTTTGACTGTGAAATCAAAGTTTGGACAAATTTTTGTTCAAACTCTGATTTTACGGTCAAAGTCCTTACGAATTCTAATTCTTTATATCGCCATAATTTCGAAATAAAGACATACACGAATGTGAAAATTTGTCTCAACACTAAACTTTGTGCGCACAATAAGATTTTAGTCTCAAGAATGCGAAATCTCAGACAACAAAATACTTCCGCTTTCGCGCCTCTTATCTTGAAAAGGTGGATTAAGTCACCTCTGGTGCAACTGATCATACGTATTCCAAGTCATTTCCAGGAGTGTTCCAATCTTGTCTAGCTCAGTCTTCAGAACATTTGATTGTTGTGTTCTTGACCGATTCAGGCTGTTTCCACACCAGAAAGTTCCAAGGTACCGCTTGTAGCGCGAGAAGAAGGCCGAAAATTTAAAAATATGGCCGAGTATTGTTTTTAATTTTGACTAAAGATTAAGTCATCAATGATTGAAATCGGCGTTGTGTACGACTTATCATGGCCTATTAAAGATGGGAACCTTTTAGTGCACCCGGTATATTTAAATTGGACACTATAAAAGGAAGAATTCTGCATAGATATTAAGATGTTGAGTGTATGGATATGATTTATAGGTAAACATAGAAGCTTCTAGATTAGTGTCATAATTCTTTTTGAGATAAGGTTTTTTGTTGTTATGTTTATTTTGGTATACTTTGTATACCGCTTGCGCCCCAACCAATTGTAGTGGATATGTATCGTAACGATCAGTTGCTAAGCACAATTACGTATACCCCTGATAAACGCTCGCCTGAATTTGCCACTTACAGAAATCATAAACACTAGGGAGGGCTATATGAGGATAAAGCTAACAGTTCTTCGAGTGGGGTAAGTATAAAGAGATCTTTTTCATAATTGTTGATAAAAATTCTGTTTCAGCAGTTTGTTTATCATTTTATTTGAACTGCAGGATTTTGTTTTGACTTGGAGGCATTGAAATTTTTATTTTTATTGCAGTCTTTTTTACTCTATAGTTTGTAGCTTCATCTTTAAATTTCATACCCACTTTATTATTAGTGAAAAAAACGAGACCCTATCTCTCAAAATTCTTTATTTCAACGGCAGCAGAGCTCTCCAAGTAGATTATTATGCTAAAGATAGTGGCGAGGAACTTTTTCCAAGATGCAATGCGACCTGATTACGAATCTTTAGCGATTCGATAGGGATTCGATTATAAAACGCAATTTCACGTGGTATAAAAATCCCCTGCCGCCATATCTAACGTAATCGTGTATTGGGCAGGTTGGAGGGGAAGGGGGAGTGTAGAGCCTGTACAAAGACACTTGATTTTTCTACAAATTTCAGTTTCGTTGCACGCAAGATTGACACTTTAGGCCATCCACAAAAAAACGTTGAACAGAATGCAAAATCTGTTTGTTTAATCTAATGCAAATGTATTAAAACGCCCCTTTATTGTCACTTTTTATTTAAGTTCATTTTTAAGTTGTCAGGTAGGTTTAGACTAAAAATATTGAAGTCAGCGTACTTACATCATAGATCTTGTTGGGGAGACGAGATCGCTTTGTCCGAGGAAACTTATGTGTCCCCCCATGCAGTGGGTTAAAGCGCATGCGCTCGTCAGAGCTTCAACCCTGAAACGCTACTGCGCATGAGCTTTAATCTACTGCACGGGGGAAGCATGCGTTTCCTCGTGCGAAGTGTATCTCGTCTCCCCAACAAGATCCCTGTTATAAACATTGTAAAAACGTCAATCTGATCGTCAAACCTTCTTTAATGCACACATCTACCTCTCTTCTCTTACTTTACTTCGAAGAAATTTTATTGTGCAAAACTCTTACCACCTATTAAGGTACGGTCAACGGCAGCAGACATGGAAAGGATTGGGAAAACTCGGGCAGTAAGTTTCTCACGGTCAAGTTACAGACAAGGTTTAAGAATATAGCACACTTTTTCCAACGTTTCACTTTTTATTCGTTAGCTGTCATTATTGATAACAGGGAAGGGGGTGGAAGCAATTTGGAAATCTGTCGAAAAAGTGTTAGACCCCTGCACTCTAGCCATGAAATATCTCATATCCCATCCAATTTTTGCCCAAAAAGATTTCAGACCCCAAACAGCGCAACGTTTTGCTGGGATGAGTAAAAATGTTACTTTAACACCAAGTCATAGAAAGTGTGCTTTCTGCAAGATCAAATCCCATTTGTGCAATCTCTGTAATGCAGTGATATGATCTATAAAATAATGGGCGATTGTATTTAACCGTTACACGTATTCTGAGCATGCATCTTAGTTGATATTTTTTTATATGATGAAAGTATCAAACCTTGATCACTTGGAACAGAAATAAACATGCGAGTCTCTGAACTAGGATATGTTCCAACTCCTCGAAAATGTTGGTATAAAATTTATGACCTATTCCTTCGAACTGAATGGCTTCAAAGAAACTTTAGCTCCTGGGGGTAACGTGAGTCTTGGGATGACGGGGACGTGCCACCCAACCTTTAAGGAGAAGACCCATATTTAAGACTTTCGGTCGATTTTCACACCGTTTTTTGAGGATTTTGGGGGGAAGGAAAAGACTGTTGAATTTACCAGAAATCAAGTTTCATTTCACTTAAATTGTACAATTGTGAAGATAAAGTTACAACCAACCAAGTTTCAGAACTGAAACAAAAAATATCCAACATTAATACTAAAAAACTTGACAACATTTTTGTTACAATTCCAAATTTTACCCGTTTTTAGTGGAAAGTTACATTTTGAGACCCATAACCCATCATTATGAGTGGCACGTACCCTTTGCTCTACATATGGAAGTTCCCCCCCCCCCCGGCTTTACCTCTACCATATCAGAAATGTTGGCTAATTTTGGACGTTACAACGTATTTCATGTTTCAATTCATTTGAAGATGGGACGTCATCAAAATTCTAAGTCGTAAGCCAGAAGGGTAAAAGACTTATGCTTGATACCAGATTGTAGAAATCCATAAACTTTTTTGAGTTCTTTATATTATTCTGTTTCCTCAAATAGTTTTGAGATTACCATAGTTTTAAATTTTTATCAAAACCTTTCTTGAATTTGCGAAAAGAAGAAAAACCCTCTGCTTCTAAAAATATAGAAGATTGCAGAAAAGTCCAACGGTAGAATTATAGCAAATTTGCTAAAGTTCCTTTCAAGCGATTCGATTATAAGTAATTGGTGGTGGAATTTTACATCCACCTTTTCAAAGTTTTGAAACCTATGCTTTTTTTTATATAATCAATTAAAATATACAAACTCAAAAAGTACATCTACTGTGCCTATCATGGCGGGAATAGACACTAGGTCATCGGAGTTCCCACCATGAAAGGCACTTACAATTCAAAAATTACAATATACTAAAAGAAAGAACAACAAACTAAAAGAAAAAGTTAATGTCTGTCTCACATTTGATGTCAGGCAATGACATCAAACATTTTATAATTGGAGAGAAAATAGACGCAAGGCAATGAACAAGGGGCCCACGCGCGGACAAACAGCCGCCGCCTCTCGCCACATGTGCCACCCCCACCGGGATAACACATGAAACTAAAGGGCAAAACCTGTACTGTTTGGAGTAAAGCCTTTACTAGCGTATAGACAGTAGTTATCGAAGTAAGCTTTTGATTTATCGTTCATAATGAAAATGGACTTGGTGTGACCAAGTTACCTTTTTTATTTTCATAGAATGACGAAGAGCCCAGCAAGAAAGACAAGGAGCGTGAAAAAGATAGAGACAGTAGAGGAGATCGAGAAAGAGAACGAGACAGAGAGAGGGAAAGAAGAAGGGAACGAGAGGAAAGGGAAAGAGAGAAAGATTTTGACAGACGACGTGAAAGAAAGCGAGATGAATGGAGTGATGACGAAAGAAGAGTCAAGAGAGGAACACCTCCTGTGCGGGAACGAGAGGAAGAGAAACGTGTAAGAAGATCAAGATCGAGGTCAAGGGAAAGAGCATCACGTGATGATGAAGAAGAAGGAGAATATGAAAAGAGACGAGTGGAAAGGGTTAAAAGGGAAAAGGAAAAGGCTTATCAAGAGGTTGGTAGTTTCATGACATTTGTTTATATACATTCTGCTAAAAATTTACAATACATATTTACTTAATTACTATACTTATAAGCTATTCTACTCTGCTACTAGGACCAGCAATAGTAGATACTAAATGCCCGGTCTTCCCACGTACAGATGGGGATGGGGAATTAAGCCCTATGCCTCTTGAGAGAGATCAAATGCCCTTGCGTATTTTTCTGTGTGAGAGATGCCTCACAATTTGATCAAGAGTTTCAGGCCCTGTTCAATTTCATTCAATTCGAGTCTGATGTTTAAAGGGGTTTCGTCTCCAAATTTCAGTCGAAACGTGATTTTGAAGTTTTTGATGGGCAATACCGGGTGCCCCAAAATAAATTATGCACGTTTGGCAGGCCACAATAAATCGTACACTAGACCGATTTTGAAGATTTATGACTTAATTTGTAGCAGAAAGCCTGACTTAGATTCTAGGACTTTTTGCAAATTTTTCCGTTTTCAGTTTTTAGAGCTGGAAGCGAGTTTCTTAAAATTTTAGTTTTCGAAAACACTGAAAACGATCAAAAAACGTTGATCAAATTTTAAAAGACTCGACATGAATGAACAAAGAGAAAATGTTTTCAGGGTGATTTAGGGGTTTAGTACGAACTCTTTACAGCAGATTACAATTAGTCGATTTCTAAATCTCAAATCACCACGAACAAGTTCTCTCTTTGTCCATTTATGTCGATTCTTTAGAAAACTTGATCGATGTTTTTTTAATCGTTTTCAGCGTTTTTGAAAACTAAAATTTTAAGAAACTCGCTTCTAGCTCTAAAAACTGAAAATGAAAAATATTGCAAACAATCCCAGTATCTAATTCAGGCTTTCTGCTAAAGATTAAGTCCTAAATCTTCAAAATTAGTCCAGTGTACGATTTATTGTGGCCTGCCAAATGTGCATAGTTTATTTTGGCGCACTTGGTATCACACAGACGTTTACCTATTTTTTCGAAAATGAAAACATCATTTTGAAGATAGATATTTGTACTTGACAGAGGAAGAATCCAAACATTCATATCTCTTACGATTGCTTGGATATAAGTGGATTTTTAACGATCATTTTTTAGTGGCTTGGGTGAAGCCACCAAACAAACTGCAGAAAGCAATGGAGAACAATGGCCACGTGCGGTGGTATCAGATTTGTTTACAGTTTGGCGATGGAGCCCCTTTAATATATTATCATCATCCTGAAGCCATAGTCTATTATGACTGCAAGAGCACTGTTGAATCCTCAACACTGCGTTTCCAGTCCTCGCGGTCATGACTGCTTTAACTGCCTATTTGCTGATAATTCAATCGATAAAATATTGCATAATCTATTAATGTTTAATACATGGCAGGAGAAATATGGCCGCATTTGGACCTTTAAGTGACATCACAAAATCATTTCCATGTACCGGTTGAGTCAGAAAAAAGAATCCCCGCTTGGAAGGCCACTGCTCCATGGATAATCGGCCATTCCTTCCCGTGGATATGGGTGATTTTGGATGGGTGGCCCCTTCCAAAAACCTGCAAATACGAATGAAAACAATGAGCACATTTTCCTTCCTAAAATTGATGACACACACATAAATTCATGACTTTTGTCCTCTTGGGAGAATGGAATCCCCCTGAATAGGTCATCGATACCAGAGGGAGGACTTGTTCATCCTCCCAAGAGGATAGCACGTGCTAAAGCGTCCACAAGTCATTGCTGTAAGGCCATTGTAAGGCAGAAATGTAACGGAAACTTATTCATGATTCCGTGCAGGTTTTAAAGGATTTTTCAAAATGCTTTCTCGAGAAAATCCCTCATAATTTCAGAATGGAGTGGCCGATTTCAGTCAGGTAAATCTTATAGTAGATTTGAACATTTCTACCATTAAACTATATATTTGCCGATATCATTGTCTTGATATCCAGGGAGCTGTGACCTTTCAAACGGGGATTCTTTTTCTGACGCACCCGGTAGCATGAGTTTTGCCACCTTTAGAAATAGGGCTGCAATGCAATCCGGTTGCCTAAGACAGAGCTTTTAAATGTAAATATTAAATCTACTTATAGTTGATGAAATAATCAAAATTTATTTGTTCATCTTCAAACAGAGGCTAAAGGAGTTTGAAGCAAGAGAAAGGAAAAAGATGAGGGAATACGAAAAACAGACAGTAAAAGATGCAAAAGCAAAAGATAATGAGGTGCGTAAGACTATTATTTAACAAAAAGAATACTTGATGTCCCGATGAATTGATTCCCAGTTTTTTGGCTGCCATCATAGGGCTAAAATCTTTCAAAGATTTATAACTGTCGGTGTAAATTCTATTGCAGTTTTCTTTGAACTGGATGGCTTGAAAGGAACTTCTGGTACTTTGCTGTAAATCTGCCGTGGACATTTTTTGATATCTTGATTTTTTTTCAAAATGGTGGCAATTTATTTATTTTTGAAAAAATTCATGGAAAATTTTGAAAAAAATTAAATCATCGTAAGTCCTAAAATGATGGAGGTAACATTATATAGCCTTCAAGAAAACCATAGTTTATGAAGGTATACAATATGGTGGTAAGCAGAAATCTGTAGCTTTTCTGGTTTAGGATTTAGAAATTTGATGACGTCATAGCCTCAAATTTAATAAATGCCGCCATTTTGAAACTAATCAAGATATCAATAAATTTCCACGGCAGATTTACAGCAAAAACCCTAAGTTCCTTCCAAGCCATTTATTTCAAAGAAAACTGCAATAGAATTTTACACCGACCTTTTGAAAGATTTGAGCCCTATGCGGAGCTATACTCTCAATAGAAGATTACACTAAAGATGGCGGCAAGGAGATTTTTATCAAGATGCATATATATACAAACGATTTAACGTGGCAAAGCCACACAGCGTTTTTTCAGAGTTGCATCTCGTAGAGCAGCAAGGGCGATGCCACCATGAGAGTCCACCACCAGAGTTCTCAGGAGCTTAAAATCATGCAGTCCAAAAGAAAGCTGAAAAGGTCGAGCGAGACTGAGCAATATGAAAAATATTTGGAAAAACGGCAGAAAAGTGAAGACAATATTCTTTCGGACAACAAGGCTCAAGAACCAGAAAAGCTCGGCAGCAGACCCCACAATGCCACCACCCCTGCCCTCTATCGTTTCAAAATATCCTTCCATTTTTCGCGATCCTTTGCCAGGTGACTTGCCTCTTCCCATGTCAAATTTATTGCTTGCAATTGTTTCCTCATCAGTTCAATCCATGTGAGCTTGGGTCTTCCACGCGGTCTTTTGGACTGCATCAATGCTCTTCAAGATGCATGGCGTTCTTTAATCGAATCCCTACTGAATTGTTGAAGACGGTCAATTGTAGCGCAGTGTATCTTTGTAAAAGTTCATCATCGTCATCTTTAGCGTTATTCCATCGTCTCGATTTTGATATGATAGTACAGGAACATCTTCAGCTAAAAGTTTTCTGAATAAATCAGAAAAGTAATTGCTTGTTGTACATGCAAAATTTAGAGGTCGCTTCGAAACGAGAGGCTTGTAATTTCGTTGCATCACTTCAAATTTTTCGGATATACTTAAAATGTTACCATGCCCATGGCCCATGAAAATGGCGACAACAACAAAGGACAACCAAGAGACGGCACATTAAAGGCATGCTGGATGAAACAGACCCTAATAAGTACAATATTTTATTTTTGTTTAGGCTGACGAAAGAATACAGTTGAGAGAATTTCTCGAAGATTATGATGATGATAGAGATGATCCGAAATATTATGTGTAAGTTGTGTGTATATTGTGTTGTTTAACTTCAATGAAAAGGAGCCTAGTTATAGAGTTAGGGTATTTGTTTTAGGAGTATAGAAGAGAGCGTGACATGCATCAGTACTTCCAAGTTTCATTTGAAGATTTGCTTGTGCTCGAGTGGTTGTCCCAAATCTTTCATAAAGATGCTGCGATTGGATCCTGTAAATATTATTTTAGTGTTATGAAAAGCTTGCATTACACATGATCTAATGTCGTTCAAATTGTGAAATTGTCAATTATTTTCATCAGAATTACAGCGAACAAAGAGGTACAGTATACATGTTTCGGTANTCCTTTTTTCACCTGACTCTGATAAAACTGCACGTGCTCATTGTTCTCCAATATTTTTCAGCAGTTTGTTTGGTGGCTTTAACCAAGCCACCAAAAAATGCTCGTTAAAATCCACTAATATCCAAGCAATCGTAAAGGACATGAATGTTTGGTTTTTCCTCTGCGAAGTGCAAAGATTTATCTTCAAAATGATTCTTTCATTTTTGAAAAAACAGGTAAATGTCCGAGTGAAATTGCCCATCAAAAACTGCAAAATCACCTTTTTGACCAAAATCTGTAGACGGAGCCCTTTTACGGTTTGTACTTGAATCAAACGAAATCCATGTAATTCGAGAAAGCACAAAAGTATCGAATTATCTATTCAGGTTGCTCTCATCCCAAGGAAAACAATTCAATACCGACGTCTCTGTTTACGGCTTACAATTTCAACTTTTCATTTCAGTGGCAGTTCTTTCAGGAGTCGCATAAGAGACAGGGAAATGGAATTAGAGAGTGATAACAAAGACAAACAAAGAGAAATGGAAGAAATCGATGAGATACTCCGAAAGAGATTATCCGAACCACCAACTGAAAAGGAAAACGAGGTAAGTCATCAGAGAGAGGCTGTTATATATGGTTATGACCGCAAATATTATGATAAATCTGATTGGTCGAGAGCTTTTGAAATCGGACTGTGGACTGAAGGCCCTCCACTACTTTTTTCCCTGAATTGATATTTTCGTGGAGTTTTGGATACTTTGCAAACAAATTATAGAAATGAATTATTCATAGATTGATGTAAAATCCAGCTGAGTTACACAATTTTTGGGTCACACCCCTTGTCGGCAGAACCACTATAACTTCAGAGAATTCTATAAATTACATTGTGAGGTCATAGCACAATTCCTGCAAATATTTAATGAACATCATCTAAATTCGGAATTTACATGGAAAATTGACTTGAAATAGATTGTGGCCATGGAACGAACTCCAAGAGGATAAAATAGGCAGAGCGGTATAGCTCGACCTCGTTCGCTATCAACAAAAATGTAGTCCTACATTTTTTATGCAGCTGCACGTGTGGTTATTCTGGTTCCTAAATTTGAACATATTACGCCTGTCGTGATAGAATTACATTGGCTGCCCGTGAAGTATCGAATCATGTTAAAAATTCTTTTGCTGACATTCAAGTGCTTAACGGGAGAGGCGCCAGCCTATCTGCAGGATATGATTATATGGCACAAATCTAAGAGGACACTAAGGTCTAGCAGTGCGTTACTGCTAGGCATTCCTCGGTGCAAATGCAAGACTCTGGGTACTCGCTCCTTCAGATATGCTTGACCCACTTTATGGAATGATTCAACGTTAGAACTTAGGAGTGCAAAGGACATAAACAGTTTTAAATCACTGCTTAAAACACATCTTTTTTAAAAAGAATACAATTTATAAATTTTTAAATATTCTTATATTTGTACAGTCCCTAGAATATTGTATTATACTATAGTTGAGGACTTTAATAAATAACTATAATTATATCCACTACTGTAGAACGCTTCGAATCGTATTAGAAGGCTATTGTTATATCTAGTTAACGATTAACGATTACTCACGCGGTAATATTTAATTTTTAAGTCTCCAAATCAAACACGAGTGAAGCAAGAAAGATCACCAGAGAAAACTCCATCTATAATGATGAAACAAACATTCTCCATGGTTAAGGTATGACGATAAATACCATTCCTCTAGACTACAAAATTGTGGGATTTTAGTATGATGTTGCGAAAAAGCTAAGTTCACATTATTGTCATTTATATCATTGTTGTTACCGTTAAAGGTAATGTGTCCATGTAAGTACAGCGACTTTGCTATTTTCACGTGATATTTCATGTGATCACTTTACCATGCAACTAAAAAGATAGCCAGCTCTAATATAAGCAGACTGGTGACATACTTGCGGTTGCGATTCCAGAGCTGAACCTGAAGTCTTAGAGCAGGCAGCCTCGTTGTGAAATTTAAATTCTAGTTTTGCATGTGATCAGTTAAATTCTACCAATCACACGCGCTCTTTGAGGCCCTTTGTCAGCATCGCATCAGCAAATTTTGACAGGAGTGTATACGCAGCTGTACTTACATGGACATATTTCCTTNGTTACCGTTAAAGGTAATGTGTCCATGTAAGTACAGCGACTTTGCTATTTTCACGTGATATTTCATGTGATCACTTTACCATGCAACTAAAAAGATAGCCAGCTCTAATATAAGCAGACTGGTGACATACTTGCGGTTGCGATTCCAGAGCTGAACCTGAAGTCTTAGAGCAGGCAGCCTCGTTGTGAAATTTAAATTCTAGTTTTGCATGTGATCAGTTAAATTCTACCAATCACACGCGCTCTTTGAGGCCCTTTGTCAGCATCGCATCAGCAAATTTTGACAGGAGTGTATACGCAGCTGTACTTACATGGACATATTTCCTTTAATCGCCATATAAACTCAAACCTGCGCTAAAGAGTGATGCTCCCTCCTCGGTATATATGTATGCTTCACTTGCCTCTTAGAATATTTACAAGTCTTACAATATGGAAATAGATACAATGCAATATCTAAGGACTAAGGTTGAAATTTAAAAACCATAGTGGCAGGGGATAATGACAGCATTTAAAGGTCCAGTTGACCCGATTCCATAATGGTCCTAGTGGCTTTTTGATGTGTTCGGTTAACAACATAATTGTTATCATAAAACGTAAAAATGGTCCACGCAAACAACAGGCCTTACTGGGAATGGCGTGCGATCGCTCTCGCACGCCTTGGCGCACGCCTTCTCTTCCCAAGGAGTGCGATTGATCACACGCCTTGTCTTTCCAAATGATGATTAAAATCCTTTATATCTCTGGGAGCAAATACCAACCAGGAAGTCCTAAATCCAGAATCCTTGATGATTTGATAGTTATAATTAAATTGTTTACAAAAGATAATCCTGCAGGATGTGATATCACTTAAGATCACTTAAGTTGAAGAGTTATTTCTTTGACCTAATGTTAATTCTTGAAATATCAGTTTCTTTCTAGCTTGCTTTCCAACCGACTGATAGAATCATTTAACTAAGATAACAACTTCTTTAAATCGAGGTTCAATACTTAACCACCGTCACAAAAAGAATCAGTCTGACAAATTTTCTGCGTCTCCTCTCTTCATTAGAAACAGGCAAATATCATTAACGGCTAATTTTTAGTTGCTACTAGGGCATTTTCCAAACTTCATCCGGTTTTTGCTGGTCAGTCCCAAAAATTAGTAGATGTTCGAGATGTGAGACAGAATTCTCCAAAATACTAAAATTCTGAGTGTTTGATTTGAGTTCGCCCCATAGGCAAAAGAAAATGAGTAGGAATCGTTATAAATCTTTTGAAAGAGCTCTAGATTGTAATATTGAGATATCCGTAAGAGTGAATAAGGCTTAGATCTCTCTATAGTAGTATGGAAGGATTAGCATTATGAAGCATTTTATCGGGAGCCTCGATAGTTCAGACAAATAATTTGAAATTGATAAGAGGATGTTTCATGTTTGAGGATCTTCATTACAAATGATTACAGATTGTAAAGTTTATTTCTGATGAAGCGACAGCGAAACGTAATTTAAGTACTATATTTTCCAATTCTTTATTGCATTTATTTAGTTGACAGAAAAGAGCTTATGATTTATCGTTATATGATTAAAGTTTACTCAAACATTGTTTAACTCGGACAAGTCAATATTTCGAACAATCAAACATGTCTCTGTCAATGGTTAAAGATGGGGATAACTTTGGAATGGTCAAATGGATGAGTAAAAACCCCAAAAGACATGCTCCTGATGAACGTTATGGCAAGTTTCAACTGCACTCCATCGCACGCCTGGAAAGCACTAGGAGTGCGATTTGCCACACTCCTACCAAAATATTCCCAGTAAGGCCTGAACAATGAATTGAAAATTTATACCGGGTGGCCCCAAAAAAAGTACTCCTGTTTAAAAAATCACAATGAATTGATTATCAAACCTTTGATAAAATTTTCTTTTTTACTTGTTTTGTCAAAGACCCAAAAATATTTATAGATGCTAAAATTTTTGCTTTTGATGCAACGAGGTAGAAAAATTACACGCTGAAAAACCTTATTTTGAGCTATACTTTGTAGGCAAAATGCTCAATCTTGCCTATAAGTCAAAATTTTCAGATTTTTCATCGTCATCGAAGTCTCTAATGATAGTGTGCATTTCTTTCTGTCATTTATGACCAAACTAGAAGCTTTATATGCACAAATAAATTGATCTGGCAAGCATAAATGCTTTTTTGCAGTATGATTCAAAACCAGGTAGCCCTAAAAAGAGCTAAGTTTGCTAATTTTAAACCAATTAAAAGATCAGCTATGTCTGGGAAAATAATTTGGTCCTTGATCTACTTGGTAAAAAAAGAAAATTGAAGATCGGTCATGTAATCAAATTTTGGTGATTTTTCAAACGGGAGTACTTTTTTTTTGGACACCCGGTAGAACACTAACAACTGTAGAGGAAAGCAAGAATGGTCCAGGTTCAAGTTAGAAGAAGCATACTCAGGACCCAACATTGAAGTAATTTCTTTGAAATGCTGGATTTCACCTTTTCTTTTCATTTAGTCTAAAGGGGAATCTCCTCCGCAAGACGTCATCCCATCGTCGAACTTCAACGCTGTGCGTAGTCCACCAGTTACGAAACGAGAACGAGATGTAGATGAAAATGCCGATCATCCACAAAAGAAAACAGCTTTTGGATTTGGCTTAAAAACTTCGACAGTTGTGAGTATATTTTAAGGCTTTTTGCAGGCTTCTTGGTTGTGAATTATTACCAATTACCAATTATCAATTACCACCAATTAAATCCGTCATACCTCTGGGAGAATTTCCAAACAAAATCTATTACTTACAACTTATGAAAACAAGTATTATGTGAGCTTCCTCAGAGGTCTCACACGATAAAATATGGGATAAACTCCCTAAGATTTAGGGGAGCTATGCTGTGGAATACCCTAAACGATGATGTAAAGAATGTAGCGCCTGTTGCAGCTTTCAAAGAGGAAATTAAAACTTGGGATTGAACCAGTTGCCTTTGTACAATTTGCAAATAGACACTGAATTCCTTTGATTGTAAATTAGCATGTATTACTTTAGTTTATTGTAAATAGTTGGTGTAAATTAGCTTTATTCTTTTAAAACTATGTAAATACCAACTTTAAATAAATATATGAAATGAAATGAAAAAAATGAAATTATCGAGGAAGAAGAAGGTTTTTGTATTCAATATAAAAAGTTTGCAAAAATGATACCAAGACACTACGTACGAACTAAAGCACTGCAAGGATGATACCAAGGCAGGGGGCAAAAGATCATGACTGCCTTCTGACCATTACATAAAGAGCATACAACTAAATTACTAGTAAATATACAATTACAAAAAGCTGCACATAACTATTTTTACTGATAAATACTTGAGCCAGTTTCACGCTGGATGCCAGGCAAGCACAGGCAATGATGATACACGATCAAAACCCCTGCCAGTTTACTTCAGTTCAGTTCATTCATTTTAGAATTGCATCTAATACAACGCTAACTCTACATTACCACCTATCTCGTTAACAATAATTAATTTGAAATTAAATACAATATATGACATTACAAAAATTCAGAATGATGCTTAAAATGATATGAAGGCAGATTAAATTGGTATGTACGAAGATCTATAGTGAGGGCAGGGGGATTCTTAAAGAAGGGGCTCCCTCAATAGGCAAGCAAATTGAGGAGGTAACACCCCCTATGTGAGAAGAAATAGGGTGGCCAAAGTTTCTTTTAGGCCATTCATTTCAAAGCCCAGAAAAGTTTCGTTTTTTGCATCTGACTCTAGTAGTATCTATCTATTCTAGTATCTATCTTTAAGTACACATTTTTTACCAATAACCCAATTCAAAGAAATTGGTCATACTTTTACGCCAACGTTTTTAAAATTTGACGATGGGGATTGTGATGGCGATCATTGTATAAAAAGGCAGTTCCATTATGGTATAATATTTGATGACAATTTGACATATCCAGTATATGATATTATTACATTATCAATAAAGACGTAAATGGTTGGACTAGGCCATATTATTTTAGAAAGTTTCGATAGGATCTCTTATCATCCTCAGCCAAGAAACTACACATGCAGATTTGCTTTTAGATCCTTGATTATTCAAACAACATGTACAGGGTGTCCCAAAAATTTGTGCCCCGTTTGTCTGGCGATTGCGACAAAACGGGAAAAGATCCTCGCACAATTTTTTTATGATGTTGCTCTTCATATCCTTCTTGTTCATCACCATTTTTTTCAAACAAGAGAACCTTGTCTTTGAGCATTGGGGAGTGACACCCCTTTACCCTTCAGTGTCTGCCACTGGTTAATCTCCTGGTTGAATGGAGTCTTGCAAAGTGAAACAGATTTGCTGATGATGATGTATTTGTCGCCCCAGTCTTATGCTCAGAATATGATGAATGACGTGCTACTGAAGCAAATTTGAAATCCTTTATGATGTATAGTTGATTTTTATCATTGATCTACGGTACAATTTAGGAAAGTTCCAGTGAAAAACAGTGGGCTACAAAGTCCCTATGAATCAAAACAAAGAAAGTGGAATGAAAAACTTCTAATGATTTCATGATGGGCGATATTATACTCTCTTGAATCAATAGGTCGAACTCGTTTGCAGCTTTGCCCAAGATTGAGAAAGGAAAAAGTATCAAAAGGGTTCCATCTGCCATCAGGGGCCATGTTCACGCCACTACTGTGCATCCTGCATCCTTAGAGGACTTCTCAATCTTCGTCTTTATTAATGATTTATATAATTTATACTATTATTTTACTGTTACTACTACTATTATTATTACTACTAATTTATATGATAGTATCATATACTAGAAATGTCGAATTGTCCTTAAAGGGGCTCAGTCATCAAACAGTAAACAAATCCGTAAACTTGCATGTGTCGGGGATTATCCATTGTTCATCCATTAATCTCTGCAGTTTGTTTGGTGGCTTCACCCAAGCCACAAAAAAGTGACCGTTAAAAATCCACTTATATCCGAGCAATCGTAGAAGATATGAATGTTTGGTTTGTTCCTTAGTGAAGTACAAGGATTAATGCCCAAAAAGCAACTTTCATTTTGAAAAAAATACGAGAATCCTGTGTGATCTCACCTTTAAAAAAACTGCAAAAATCATCGTTTTGTTTACATTTTGACGACGGAGCCCCTTTAAATATTATACCCTCGTGGAACTGTCTTTTTCATAAAATGATCGTCATCACAATCCTCCTCGTCAAACCTTTTAAAAATCTTGAACTTATGAATATGCCTTTTTCTACCTTGCAGTCACAACAAAGCAGTCGAAAACTAGAGTCCGTGTTTAATGCTGGTGAAGAAGAACAAGCGAATGATAGTACACCAAAGAAGAAATTATTGACAATTGCAGCAGAGGAAGATGAAGAGAAAAGGAAGGCAGCAACAGCGGATGAAAAGAAGAAAATTATTCGAAATTTGATCGAAAAAATCCCAACAGCAAAAGATGAATTATTCCAATTTCCTGTCAAAATGGATATGATCGACCAGGTAAGGGGTCACATACATATAATTATGGGTACCACGGCAGGTTAGAATTGGTGGGGTATGTAAACTATTCGAAGGGAAATTGGGGGTACTAAAAATTTTCCAGTGAGACGAAGAGGCTTATGGACTACCATATCTTCACACATCTGCGTCGACGCTAGCTAGTTTCTCAATGACAGCCTTCAAGTCTATTTTTATAAGGTTCCAGCCCATTGGCCTTCCATAATAGAGTACTTCATCAGGTTGAAAGAGCTTTGCCCTCCTATCTTTTATCTCTTTTACAAAAACAGTTCTTTGATAAGGTTATCTGAAAACAGTTTGATAGATGGCCAGTATTGGGGTATGAGATTTTTTTCCAATTTTCCAATGGGGTGAAAATTTTTAGGGAAACTTGGCAGGGGTATGAGAATTCTTAACCATTTTAGAAGTTTCAACCCGCAC
>REGL01002077.1:20617-35133 GCA_004194395.1 Aurelia aurita complex sp. Pacific
CTTTCAAGCCATTCAATCAGAAGAAATAGGTCATTGAATTTTACACCCACCTTTTTACGCAAAGTTAAAGATTTGGAACCTATGCTCGCAATTGGCTGATCCTGCAGAGATTCGTTCTCGTGACATCGTTTGAAACTATAAGTGAAACATTTTTCAGTTCTGGTATTGTCCTCAAAATGGTCTGGGTAGAGACTGGTGGATATTTTGCTATCCTATCTCTTAGACGGCACTACCATCAGTCAATCAATAGCGATAACCACAAACGTGTAATCAGTCTAGTTAAGCTCGGTCGAGTGAGGTCAAAATTGTTTTCAGTAATTTATTTTAAGTGAGCCCAAAAGATTTCTAGCTATTTGAAACTAATTTAAGCATACTACGCATGCCGCATCCAGGCATGGAACCCCTAGTTTATCGTCCCTTCCAAAGGACGGTGAGGTGAGTTGCGAGGTCAAGCATTTGAGAGGTCACCCATCCGCAGTTTGACCTCACTCGACCGAGCTTAACTTCAATCACTTGACGGTAAGTGTAAGAGCCGCTTGGCCATTCAACCCACAGGAAACTCCGGGTGGGTGACCTCTCAAAGGCATGACCTCGCAACTCACCTCGCCGTGTCCTTCGGAAGGGACGTTAAACTAGGGGTCCCTTGTCTGGATGCGGCATGTATAGTGGGCATAAAATTAGCGCTGAATAGCTAGAATACTGCCAACTCACTTAAAAATAAATTACTAAAGAAAAAAAACTTTACCTCTGATTCTGATTTTTAGACAATCTGAAATTGTAACATGTCTGCAAAGGACCTTGGGTAACAATAGCTCTTTATCGACACCATTCAATAGTGAGGTGATCCTCCCACATGTTTGCAAGAAGATCTCTGTTTTGATTGATAATTTTAATTGTCAAGCAATCGTGATTTAGTTGACCAAACATCGACTCACAGGCAATTTTCTTGAATAAATAGAACCGGTACCTTAATATCTATAGGTAAATTGCTATTTTCAAACTTTTTAAGAAATCAATTATTGTAACCGTGGAAACATAAGATTTCCATGTAGTATGCTTACCGAGATAACAAAAAGTTAATGATTCGTTGAAATATAAGTTTTAAGTCAATAGGTAAAATGTCAGCCAAAGCATAGTTGATAGAAAAGGACTGGCTGTGAATCGCGGCAAACTTCAATCGCGGCCCAATTGTTCTCTCGAATCATATTTAGACCAACTCAAAACGCTGTCGCTTATGGAACGCCGTTTGCACAAAAATGACATAAACGACGTTCCATAGTCGCTTGACATCAAAAGTGCATACTTTTTGATCGTGCTTGTTGATTTGCTGTGCATTTTAGGGTAGGATGGGCTAAATTGAGCAAAATCCCAAAACGCATACCTGGTAAAACAACAATAAAGTACGAACACTTTTCTATTGACTACGATCAAAGCTTACAATGCTTTAAAACCAAGTTTTGAAGAGATGTTTTCCTTTTTTATATTCAATCAAAAATTTTACAATACGTACAAGTTAGTATTTAACGCTACTTACAAAACTGCTTTACGATACAGTAAAAGCCCGCGTATAAGAACCTAGTCACGCTGAAATTTTGCAATTGAACCCCAATTATATAAGAACCCATTCAGCCTGGAATTTGAAATAGGTTTTTATTTTTAAAGAGCATGGGGGGTCTTATTCACAACAGAAGTTTGTGGAACAATAACAAATGTTTATATTACCTGATGAGAAGCTTTTGAAAGATTTTCTCTGGATTATATAAACATTTCTGATTCTTCCACAAATTTATGTCGAGTCTTTAATCCACTTTTTTGATCCAGAGTTTCCTGCAGCCCGTTCTAAGAGCCATTTTCTTCTGTCATTTTGTCGCAAAATTATACGCAACGAGTTGACTACCGAATCCAGCGTGATTGCGCTAGATCTACAAACGCCTCATTGGATATCTTTTCTGTTTATTTAACTGCTTACATAAAGTTGACAAACATCAAGAAAATAGCAATTAAAGTTCTTGATGAAATCTTTCAATCACCATGGTCAGTGATGAAGTGCATCATTACGTAGAGATGCCGTCTCGCAGGGTTTGGAGAACTTGGCAAGATTTCGGTTGAATCTTCAAGTCCCTCGTATTAAGTTTTCGAAAATATGTACCCATACCTTATACCAATTTTTTCGAGAATGACCCATTTATTCACGCGCTTCTTTGCCAATAATCATAAACACTGCTAGCTAGAGTTCTTTATCCCAAATTTAAGAAAATCGACACCTTTCGGACTGCACATCCCCAATACCCAAAATATACATAATGTTCCTCAGGGATTTCATACGTCCTATAATCTCTTATCGTATTGGAGAAAGTCTTTGGAAAAAGTAAAGATCGAAGGAACTGCCAAACGATTATACGTTAAATCGCCGACAGCGCGAAACTGAAGGGACAATTCAATTTTCCAACGATTGCGCTAGATCTACAAACGCCTCATTGGATATCTTTTCTGTTTATTTAACTGCTTACATAAAGTTGATAAACAACAAGAAAATAGCAATTAAAATTATTGGTGAAATCTTTCAATCACCATGGTCGGCAATGAAGTGCATCATTACGTAGAGATGCCGTTTCGCAGGGGAGGGGAGCACTTGGCAAGATTTTGGTTGAATCTTCGAAAAAAGGTTCCTCGNCTTTGGAAAAAGTAAAGATCGAAGGAACTGCCAAACGATTATACGTTAAATCGCCGACAGCGCGAAACTGAAGGGACAATTCAATTTTCCAACGATTGCGCTAGATCTACAAACGCCTCATTGGATATCTTTTCTGTTTATTTAACTGCTTACATAAAGTTGATAAACAACAAGAAAATAGCAATTAAAATTATTGGTGAAATCTTTCAATCACCATGGTCGGCAATGAAGTGCATCATTACGTAGAGATGCCGTTTCGCAGGGGAGGGGAGCACTTGGCAAGATTTTGGTTGAATCTTCGAAAAAAGGTTCCTCGTATTAAGCTTTCGAAGATCTATAACCACACCTCATACCAATTTTTTCGAGCATGGCATATATATCCGCACTTTTTTTTACCAAACATCACAAAATTTGAGAAAGTTCTTCATAGCAAAATCTAGAAAATCGAAAACCTTCCCGACTGCACATCCCCAGTACCCAAAATATACATAATGTTTCCCAGGGGGTTTAGTACGTCCTATAATCTCTCATTGCATTGGAGAAAGTTTTTCGAAAAAGTAAAGATCAAAGGAACTGCCAAACAACAATCTGGGCATGAGCAAATCAAAAAATATTGTCCATTCAAACTCTGCGCATGCCCAGAAAAAATTTCGAGCGGAATTTGGTGTTGGAGCGAAAAATTCCGCCTCGTAGAAAACAGGCTTTAAAAAACGCTGCACATTCCCTTTATGGGCTGTTAATTACAATAGCATTCAAACTGGCGATATTTGCGCCTTTTTAACAGCTACTAACAAAAGGCTTTGTTTTAAAAGTGGATTAACAACCCCAAGCGTATTCGTATGAAAATGGGGCTATGTGAGCAGGAAGCGGTTTTATCAATAAAAAACAAATGGAAATGAAACGGAGCAGTGCGAACGTCTAGCTACCCTGGGTACCAGAGCCTAATAGGAAATAAGGAAATTTGTTACTTTCTCATTCTTTGTTGGTTCTGGCACCCAGGCTAAGACGTAGCCCTCCTTTTGAGTTGTGCAGGCTAAATGGGGTTGTTACGAGAAGGCACGGAGTAGACGATGATGTTAGCGAAACCCTGAAAAAAGGGCTAATTCCGTGCAATTGGTCAATGATAAAACAAGGCACAACATATGTTACTGTTCAAGGAAATGTTGGCGAGATATTGAATTGTTTAGCGAGGCTATACTGATCTTATTATAATTTTTGGAGACTTTCTTACAGGAAAAACATAATAGTGCCCTAGAATAATTCAAACTCAGCTTCTGAATCAGATAAATAAAATCAATGTCACCTACTCACACAGTTAATCCAATTTAATTTCAGCCAATCATATGCACTCGATTCGATAGATGGACCAATCAGAAGGCCCCATTCGATGACTGGGTTTAGTTTTGGGTTTGGGAGCAAATACTGCTATCTTTATATTGCAGTTAGGAAACAGCAGCAACATAAATTACCTAATATAGTATTACTAGTATTAGCTAGGCCGCCATATTATGCAAGTGGGCTTCCTGTGGTTTAACTTGCTAATGTGAATGGGAAAAAAGTTCGAGCGGAATTTGGAGTTCGAGCGAAAAATTCTGCCTCGTGGAAAACAGGCTTAATGTGTCCGTTTTTGGCGTTCNAATCTACTTTTTTGATCCAGAGTTTCCTGCAGCCCGTGCTTAGAGCCATTTTATTCTGTCATTTTGTCGCAAAATTATGTGCAACGAGTTGACTACCGAATCCAATGCGATTGCGCTAGAACTCCCAACGCCTCATTGGATATATTTTCTGTTTATTTAACTGCTTACACAAGGTTGACAAACAACAAGAAAATAGCAATTAAAGTTCTTGATGAAATCTTTCAATCACCATGGTCGGCAATGAAGTGCATCATTACGTAGAGATGCCGTCTCGCAGGGGAGGGGAGCACTTGACAAGATTTTGGTTGAATCTTCATGTCCCTCGTATTAAGTTTTCGAAAATATGTACCCATACCTTATACCAATTTTTTCGAGAATGACCCATTTATTCGCGCGCTTTTTTGCCAAAAATCATAAAAACTGCTAAAGTTCTGTATCCTAAATTTAAGAAAATCGACACCTTTCCGACTGCACATCCCCAGTACCCAAAATATACATAATGTTCCTCAGGGGGTTTCGTACGTCCTATAATCTCTTATCGCATTGGAGAAAGTCTTTGGAAAAAGTAAAGATCGAAGGAACTGCCAAACGATTATACGTTAAATCGTCGACAGCGCAAAAACTGAAGGGACAATTCAATTTTCCAACGATTGCGCTAGATCTACAAACGCCTCATTGGATATCTTTTCTGTTTATTTAACTGCTTACACAAAGTTGACAAAGAACAAGAAAATAGCCATTAAAATTATTGGTGAAATCTTTCAATCACCATGGTCGGCAATGAAGTGCATCATTACGTAGAGATGCCGTTTCGCAGGGGATGGGAGCACTTGGCAAGATTTTGGTTGAATCTTCAAAAAAAGATTCCTCGTATTAAGATTNAGGAACTGCCAAACGATTATACGTTAAATCGTCGACAGCGCAAAAACTGAAGGGACAATTCAATTTTCCAACGATTGCGCTAGATCTACAAACGCCTCATTGGATATCTTTTCTGTTTATTTAACTGCTTACACAAAGTTGACAAAGAACAAGAAAATAGCCATTAAAATTATTGGTGAAATCTTTCAATCACCATGGTCGGCAATGAAGTGCATCATTACGTAGAGATGCCGTTTCGCAGGGGATGGGAGCACTTGGCAAGATTTTGGTTGAATCTTCAAAAAAAGATTCCTCGTATTAAGATTTCGAAGATCTATACCCACACCTCATACCAATTTTTTCGAGCATGGCATATTTATCCGCACTTTTTTTACCAAACATCACAAAAATTGAGAAAGTTCTTCATAGCAACATCTAGAAATCGAAAACCTTCCCGACTGCACATCCCCAGTACCCAAAATATACATAATGTTTCCCAGGGGGTTTAGTACGTCCTATAATCTCTCATTGCATTGGAGAAAGTTTTTCGAAAAAGTAAAGATCAAAGGAACTGCCAAACAACAATCTGGGCATGAGCAAATCCAAAAATATTGTCCACTCAAACTCTGCGCATGCCCAGAAAAAAGTTCGAGCGGAATTTGGGGTTGGAGCGAAAAATTCCGCCTCGTAGAAAACAGGCTTTAAAAAACGCTGCACATTCCCTTTATGGGCTGTTGATTACAATAGCATTCAAACTGGCGATATTTGCGCCTTTTTGACAGCTACTGAAAAGTGGATTAACAACCCCTGTAACAACCCCAAGCGTATTCGTATGAAAACGGGCTATGTGATCAGGCAGCGGTTTTATCAATAAAAAACAAATGGAAATGAAACGGAGCAGTGCGAACGTCTAGCTACCCTGGGTACCAGAGCCTAATAGGAAACAAGGAAATTTGTTAGCTTCTCATTCTTTTTTGGTTCTGGCTCCCAGGCTAAGACGTAGCCCTCCTTTTGAGTTGTGCAGGCTGAATGGGGTTGTTACGAGAAGACACGGAGTAGACGATGATGTAAACGAAACCCTGAAAAAGGGCTAATTCCGTGCAATTGGTCAATGATAAAACAAGGCGCAACTTATGTCACTGTTCAAGGAAATTTTGGCGAAATATTGAATTGTTTAGCGAGGCTATACTAATCTTATAATCATTTTTGAAGACATTCTTACAGGAAAAACATAATAGTGCCATAGAATAATTCAAACTCAGCTTCTGAATCAGATAAATAAAATCAGTGTCACCTACTCACACAGTTAATCCAATTTAATTTCAGCCAATCAAATGCACTCGATTCGATAGATGGACCAATCAGAAGGCCCCATTCGATGACTGGGTTTAGTTTTGGGTTTGGGAGCAAATACTGCTATCTTTATATTGCAGTTAGGAAACAGCAGCAACGTAAATTACCTAATATAGTATTACTAGTATTAGCTAGGCCGCCATATTATGCAAGTGGGCTTCCTGTGGTTTAACTTGCTAATGTGAATGGGAAAAAAGTTCGTGCAGAATTTGGAGTTCGAGCAAAAAATTCTGCCTCGTGGAAAACAGGCTTAATGTGTCCGTTTTTGGCGTTCACGCTGAAAACGGATCGCTTTGAAAGCGCATCGATTTCAACTTGATTCGTTTTCGTGAGCGTTTTCGAAAAGCTCCGTTTTCACAGCAGAGCATGTAGTGTGAAGGCAAGCCATACTTGTTAAGTTAGGCTTTTTTTCAGATGAAAACGGAGCATTGTTAGCAGGGCCAAAGCCATATTGGTTTTTGGACCATTTTTCGCGAATTTTTTGTTTGTTTTTTTTTATTTGTTTCTTGAGAGACACCCTTTGTCTGTGATCGATAATGGCGTTGACTTTGTCCATCAGTCAAAAAATAACTGATGGTACATTAATTTTCTTATAAGAAACTAAGGTCCGGTGCTGGTAGGCAGTTTCTTAAATTTTTGGGCCATTTTGCTACCAAAAGTTTCTTATGTGTTTCTTATACTTTTGATGCCGGAAGTGAGAGAGTTAATTTTGTTTTGTCTTAAGGACTCCCAAATTACTTATATTAGTAAGATCTCAAAACAAGTAAATAACATAATTCGCACTAAAAATAATATCGAAACAGTTGCTATAACTGTACACTGTCAAAACGTTTTTGAGTGCGATGAGAAAATTAAAATTGTAAATTACAAAAGTTTCTTAGCTTTTTCAGTTCAGGTAGGGTTGTTTCATAACTTTCGAAAAATTGAGCCTACCGTTTCTTATAAGCGGTTTCTTATAAAAGAAATGAGTGTATTGTCACAAGTCTTGCCTTTGTCCTGCCGCGTAACTTTTAGTTTATACTTTATAGACTCGACAACAAACATGAAAACGAAATGCTTCTTGATCTTTACGGCAAATCTCTTTTTTTTCAAGGTTTGTTTTTCAGGTGTCTGTGTGTGAATTCGTCAAATGCTCTTTATATCCGACATATTTACCTCTGATTGCTAGCATCTCTTTAAGAATTCGACTTTTCAAACATCCTTTTGCGTATCAAAATAAAACCCAGAGCTAATATCTTACTTGTGAAGGGATTATAGAGCACATAGTAGATAAACGAGAAAGACCATGTCATTGGAAATCTGTTTAGCAAATATATTCGAAAAATAGAACATTTCAGATTGGTTGGAATCAATTTCTAATTGAAAATGTTTGTTTGAACGGAAGTCCAAGAGTACCCTCCTTGATCAAGCAAGTTTGTAGAAAGAATATCTGTAGGTCTCTTGTATTTCCAAGCTTTTTAGCAAATATAAAACAATGCACCAATTAAACCCTTATAAAAATCTACTTTCTTCCCGTGGCTTACTTTAGGTAGAAGAAAGCGAAATTTGATAGAACATCTGTCATGTGAATTGATCGAAGGCAAATAAAGACTTCTTTGTTTGTTTCTTTTTTGTTTGTTACCAGTAAGATATAAATTTCCAAAAGTCTGATAAATGTGCTTTCGTTCGTAGAAGACTTGGTAGCAAGGTGTCGAAAGAAAAAAGAGAAAGAAAATTTCAGGTGAAAGTTTATTCTTTTTTATAATAGATATTTCCTTGGGGATTAATCAAAATTTGAAACTTTTTTGTTAAAGCAAATTTATCAAACAAATGTAGGTATCCACAATTTTTCACCTTTTCGTGAAAGTAAGCGAACTTATTCAAATTTATTACGTTTATTTTCATTCAGACAGCATGCTTTAAGATTGAAATTCATTTTACAGGATCAAACTAAAGATGAAGGCAAGCTCGATGAACATTCTTCCAGCATTGGCTCTCGTTGTATTTATGGCAGGTATGAGAATTAGACTGCTGTCAAACGGTACTGGCAGCATAGGTTCCAAATCTTTAAAAAGGCTGGTGTAAAATTTAGTGACCTATTTCTTTGAACTGAATGACTTCAAAAAAACTTTTGCTATTTTTCTATAATTCTACGGTTGGACTTTTCGGAAATCCTCGATATTTTCAGATTTAGAGTGATTTTCTTCTTTTTCAAGAATTCAAGGAAAATTTTCAAAAAAGCTTAAAACCATCGTAATTTCTAAGCTGTTTGACGTAACATGACGTAATTTCGAAGAACACCATTGTTCATGAATGCCTACAAAATGGTATCAAGCAAAAGTCTGTTACTCATCTGGTTTATGATTTAGAAATTTGATGACGTCACATCCTCAAATGAGATGAAATGTAAGATACGCTGTAATTTCGAAAAATATTCAAAATTTCTGGAAAGTCCAACGATAGAATTATAGATAAGTGTCTAAAGTTTCTTTCAAGTTATTAAAACAGAAGAAATAGGTCATTTAATTTTACATCCACCTTTTTACGCCGAGAAAGGATTTGCAACCTATGCTGGTACTGGCACAACTTAAAGACGGCATAAAGTTGTTAATGATAGGCCTCGCGTTCACACGAAAACGGCGCCTTTTACTGGCGCAATGTGAATACGGTGATTTGAAAATTGAACTGTTACTGGCACAATTTGAAAACAGCGTCAAAACAATAGATATGGAGCTTCTTTAACACTTTTGAAATGGGGCTGATTGATTCTATAGGCCTAGATAAATTCATTGTTCGCCAAAATCTAACCTCTTTGTCACAGGGCTTGCAAAGAGACTGGTACCGTTGAATTTTTCTGTCGTTTTCAAATCGTGCCGGTATCATATGAACGTGTGGTCATAGTCTGATTACAATCGCCATATGGTTCACGCTATTAACAGATCAATACTCAAACTGTGGCGAATTACCATCCATACGTGTAAAGTCTAATTCTGATGTTGATTAGCCTAAGAAAGCATCAAGAAAACGCAGCAAAACGCACATAGTTCATTCTACATAGCCACGTCGAAGATGCTGCTTTTCGTTGTGCTGCGCTCACAGAAGCAGCATTTCGTTTGGCTTCTGCTACTTATAAAGGGGGATCCCAGTGGTCGATTCTCTTCAAACGGGGTCTTAATCTTGATGCGTATTTTGTTTTAGTTCGAGGAACTGCCTCTGCAAGTGCACAATGTAAAGACATGATCGACCAAAGAGGATGTTTCTCCAATGCAGATAAAAAGCTTGACAGCAAATTACTGATATTTGACAGAAGCAATATTCAATGGTTCAAATATCCTACCTATTTGCAAGGGTAAGTAAATCAAATTATTGTTGAAAGAACGAACATACATAATCTTGGAAACAACGATGGTCTTGTGATACCAAGAACAAATACAACTGCTTATGGTATAAAAACCATACGATATATTTGAAGTGGACTGTGGCAAAAATTGCCAAGAGAAACCAACGTCAAAGGGAATGTAAGCATATAAAAGTGGCTCTAGCCAGTTGCGGTTAAACTCTAGCCAATCACATATAGGTATTTCCTGTTGACTTTGATATGCTACCCAAATATAGTGCGACACGTGCCACGGCCTATTACCTTTGCATGGCTTTTTTATCAAAAGATTTCATGTGCTTAGATTTCCTTTAGGGCCAAAGAATTTAATATCAAGAATTAATGTCCATATAAGGTTTTTCCGGTTCTTCGTAAAACGTTTGAGCTGCGTCCTCCTTGCTGTTGTTGTTGTTGTTTTGTCATTCTGCTTCATTGTATCCCGGTTGCTGTTCTTGTTGTTCTTTGTTATTTCACGTAAGATTGTATCTTCGAGGTTGTTGTGTTCTTTCTTGCTGTTGTTGTTGCTATTGTTCTTCGTTGTCTTTGTTCTGATTGATGTTGTTGTTGTTGTTGTTGTTCTTTGTCATTTTACGTCAGATTGTTTCTTCGATGTTGTTGTGTTCTTGTTGCTGTTGTGCTTCGTTGTCTTTTATTCTGATTGATGTTGGTTTTAATTATATAGTGTACGAGTGAAGCAGAGTCAATTAAGACTCTGATCGAAGAAGATGCAACAACATGAGAAAGCAGGCGTCAAATTGATCTTTTGCGCATTTATTTTTCTTCTAGTGCTAACTAATTTTAATTAGCTTTTCTGCTACTGTACCAGATGAGTAAAAAAGTTAACGCGTTTGGCGGGCTGTCGAATAAAGCGTACGCCCTATTAGTCTAAGGGAACTTAGGTATGAAATTTTGCTTGATAAAAATTTTAGAGGAAAATGCTGCCGACGGATTTGTATAGGAACGAGGATCCTATGTTCGATTTTGTTCCATGATTTACTTGCCATTCAAATTTAAATGTTATTTCTAAAACTGAACATTGTATTGAATTCAAATTTCCATGGCCGGTAAATGATGGACCAGAATCGAACATGGAATTCCCTTTCCCATACCCTCCCCTTATCAGCATTTTCCTAATTTCTGGGTTTAAATGATGAATGGCTTTACCAAACAAATTTTGACATCGACGTTCGCCTCTTGACTGATAGATTAAAGGGAATGCAAGCATATAAAAGTGGCTCAAGCCACTTGAGGTCAAACTCTAGCCTATCAGATATCAGGATTTCCTGTTGACGTAGATCAGTTATCCAAATATGGTGTGGCACGTGTATCGGCCTATTGTCTTTGCAAGGTTATTTTTATCGAAGGCTTATATATGCTTAGATTCCCTTTAACATTTCAGTTGAATATCAGCCTAGCAATTATTTTTCATTCCACAGCCCACCAACCATGTCAGATCGCTCTTCTAGCCCAATAGTTCATTCATTCAATCAATAAATCATTCATTCGTTCATTAATTCATTTGTACACTCATTCATTCATTCATTCATTCATTTTTTCACTCATTCATTCATTCATTCATTCATTCATTCATTCATTCATTCATTCATATATTGATTTAAAGTTGGTTTTTAGATAGTTTGAAAATAACTAAGCTAATTTACACCAACAATCTTTCTCCAATGACGTAAAATAATACATGTAATTCTCAGTCAAATGAATTCAGTGTCTAATTACAAACTGTACCAAGGCAACTGGTTCCATCCCAAGTTCCAATTTCCTTTCGGAAAGCTGCAACAGGTTCTATTAAATCATCGCTTAGGGTATTCCACAGCATAGCTGTCCTAAATCTCCGGGATTTTATCCCGTATTTTATTGTGTGAGACCTCTGAGGAAGCCTTGTTTGCGTATTAAGTTAAGAAGTTATATAGATTATAGATTTTGCTTGGAAATTCTCCTATAGATATGGCGAATTTAAAGGGGCTCCGTCGTCAAAATGTAAACAAAACGATTATTTTTGCAGTTTTTTGAAAGGTGATATCACACAGGATTTTCATATATTTTTTCAAAATGAAAGTTGCTGTTGGGACATTAATTATTGTTCTTCACTAAGGAACAAACGGAACATTCATATCTTCTACGATTGCTCGGATATAAGTGGATTTTTAACGGTCACTTTTTGGTGGCTTGGGTGAAGCCACCAAACAAACTTCAGAGGACAATGGATGAACAATGGATAATTGGGGACACGTGCGAGTTTACGGATATGTTTACTGTTTGACGACGGAGCCCCTTTAAGTGGTGGAGTGTTTTGTAAACTTTTAAGAGCACTTTCTGTAGGTTGCCAACTTTAAATAGATTATATCATTACTGTTATTATTATTATTAGCTTGGTATGTCGATGCTCGAAAGCTGCATTGAAAGGTGGATACGAGTTATTTGGCATACAGTATTGGGGTGAATGCTGGGGATACAAAGGCACAGAGTCAGTCCTAACTAGGTCAAGCAATTGTCATAACGTCAATTATACCACTTGTGATACCTCCAAGGGACACAAATTCTGCACTGGGACGCATTGGACTGCCTTCATTTACNGATGCTCGAAAGCTGCATTGAAAGGTGGATACGAGTTATTTGGCATACAGTATTGGGGTGAATGCTGGGGATACAAAGGCACAGAGTCAGTCCTAACTAGGTCAAGCAATTGTCATAACGTCAATTATACCACTTGTGATACCTCCAAGGGACACAAATTCTGCACTGGGACGCATTGGACTGCCTTCATTTACCAGAATTTAGGTATGACTTGCTTTATTAACAAATTTGTTTCATTGTAGCGAGGTTTTCTTTTCATATTCGTACACTAATATACATACTAACACCAAGATACCACAATGTGAGATAGCTTCGGAGATTTCGCTCTGACTTTGTGGTTGTTGCCTATATCAGAGATGTTGCAGTAGGGATCTTTTCCGTCATTCAGTGCATTCCGTTTGTGTAAAACTCCCTTTTTCTTCGAAACTGTGGATTTTTCATGGCAGTAGCGCTTTAAGATAGCCCCAGTGATCCTAATCCAACATTTCGTTTGATGCATGCAAGGGTGCCTACCTTTTAGGAACTGTGTTTATTCCCAGTACAGTTTTAGTGACCCATACACAGAGTAACTGGTGTCCTGTTGATCTGTGTAGGGAATTTCAAACTCTAACGTCTGTTAGTGTTGACCAATAAAAAATCACGCTGTCTCCGTGTGGTCATCTCGTATAACAGTTGATCTCGTATTACATCATCAGCGAAATTTGAAACCACAAAGTTATTCATACGTCATCATGACCTTAACAGGACATACTCTTTTTTTATATCACAAATAAAAAACAACTAAATCCAACGAAATATAAATATTCTGTGGCTGCCATAGCTGGAAAGGACATTATGTCATTGAGTTCCAACTACGGCAGCCACTTACATCTATGAAAAATATATATTGAATTCAAGAAAAGAACAAGAACAACACGGGCGTCTCAGAAAGAATAACTCCCTCCACTTTACAGCAGTTGCTTGACTCTCAAACAAGCTTAGATAGATGAAACACCTAAAGCTACCGCGAGACAGACTCTGTGCCTTGGGTCACGAAAACAAAGCTGGAAATAAACACAGTTCCTACAAGGTATGCACCCTTGTTGCATGCAGGCAAATAGCGAAAAGTCAGAGCAAAATCTCTGAGACTATAGCACTACGCCATGAAATATCCAAAGCTTTCTGCAAGCAATAGCGTTGTACAAACAGAATGCATTGAATTATGACTGATATTAAATTAGCCCCACGACTTGCCACCATGGAAGCACCGGTTCTCGTTGGATCATTACCTGCATGGGCACGGATGGCCTCCTGGAAAGACCCGGTATCGTTGGTACACCACCGCACCAAGGTGTAAAATTGGTACCTTAATGATGAAGTCATTAAAAACGCTCGAGTGTCGACTGTATGGCTGCACGAGTCAATAATATGCTCCTCGGGGAACAAAGAAAAAAAATCAGCAAAAAGACATGCCTGAGCTGAGGGCGTTATGGAATTGTGAAGCGCTCCTGAATATATGTATTTATAGAGAGGGGCGCTATATAAAAGGCAATGACTTGAATTGACTTGGTTTTATCAAAGGAAAGCCCCTTACTCTGACATCTCGGACGTTTCGTTTACAATAGGTAAAAACTGGAAATTCGGTCTAAAAACGTTCGAGTTTTTGCTCCAAGATTTCCAAAACCTTGGACAACTCCGACTTTCGGTGTCACCGTGAAAAGATTCAAATTTACAAGCAAGGACATTTGATTTTATTTCAGAAGCAAAATGATTGCCCCACTTGTTTACCCCACTCCCACTCTGACCAATTCTGCCCCATTCCACCATGAATCTTTCTTTTGCAGTTCAAGAAGGTCCCATTGACGGTGGATATTCACAATGGACGGGTTGGTCTGAGTGCAGTGCATCCTGCGGAGGAGGAGTAGCATTAAGAACACGAAAGTGCGATAACCCTAAGCCAACAAGAAAAGGACAGAATTGTGAAAGATTGGGACCAGCTGACAATTCAAGAAAATGCAATCAAGCACCTTGCTCTGGTAAGTTGAAACTCTTGTCAGGTGAATTC
>REGL01002078.1:18582-30721 GCA_004194395.1 Aurelia aurita complex sp. Pacific
GGGGGTTCTTGGCCAAATTTTGGGTAGGGGTCTGCCGCAAGCATCTTCAAAAGGGTACCGTTGGCTAAACTAATTTTTACGAAAATGGTACCCTGGCTAGACCAATTTGACCATTGTCTGAACCAATTTTTACGAAAATGGTACCCTTGGCTAGACCAATTTTGACCATTTTCTCGACCAATATTGTCAAATGTGTGCCAAATATAATGTCATGACCGTTCGCTAGACCAATATTGTCAAAAATGATACCCTTGGCTAGACAGTTCCTGGCCAAAATTGCAAAAAGGTATACCCTAGGCTAGACTAGAAGTCCGAAAAAGTATACCCTTGCTCGCGGCACATCCCCAGGTACCTTTACTATAGAAGAACAACCCCCCCCCCCGTGCCTCATTCAAGGCAGTTCCAAGAGACGATAGATCGTTTGGCCTTCCGTGCACAAGTATATTTGTATCGTCAGCGTACTGAAAGCAGGGTAGTTGGATTTTGTCTTGGAGGTCAGTAACACTATGGTATCCTATGGAATCCCTACAGTTTGAACAAGACAGGGCCTAGAATTGATCCTTGTGGCACTCCAAAACTGATGCTCCATCATCTACCTTAACAAACTGGTAGCGATTGTCCAAGTAGCTTAGTAACCACTTTAGAAAACAGTTGGAGAATCGAAGTACATGCATCTTGTGTATCAATGTCATATAATCGATGGTATTGAATGATTTTGAGAAGTCTGCACGAACCATTAAGGTAACCCCACTCCTCCCCATCGCTTGCATTATCATGTCTTTTATTCCAAGTAGTGCTGTAACTGTGGAATGACCTTTTCTGTACCCACATAATCTTTCATAAAGAAGCTGTTCCTTATCAATAAAGCTCACGATTTGTTTCATAACTACTCGTTCAAATATTTTTGACAAAACCGGTAAGATGGAAACAGGCCTGTAGTCGTCACTGCTTTTAGGACCATTAATTTTAGGAATTGGAGAAATGCGAGCTGTCTTCCATCGTGGCGGGAAAGTTGACTTCGCGATGCATGAGTCGATGATATGATATATTGGGGAAGCAAGATATTCATTGAACGACCGCGCCCTCGTGCGACAGATTGTACCTAATCCATTTCCAAATTCCCTAGTCATTTTGAAGGGCATTCCCTTTGTTCTGCCAAGTTCAATCTGTAGGAAATTTGATCACTGTTTTTCGATCTTTTTGGGCAGTCTGCAGGCCAAAAGATTTCAAGAAATCGTTAATGTCTCGATGAATTGGCGTGCGAAAAATCTACAAAAATAGCCAAGAATATATAGGATATTGGCAAAAGAATAAATCAAAAACAACTAAAATTGGCCAAGTGTGTGATATTTATCCTGGCCTGTCGAAAGTGGGAACTTTTTTCTGGCTCACCCGGTATCGTTTTGTTCTATTGTTTAGTCAAAAGGGGGAACTTTTTTTTTAGACACCAGGTATACATACATCAATCGAAAATAGTAATGAGATCAAAACAACATTTTTATTAAGCATCTCGTGGCTTTTAGATTAGTTTGTGCGTAACGAGAGCTCTCCAGAATGTCATTACGAGAACTGACAGCTGAACCATTGTTTTCGCATTCAAGAATAGAAAAAGGCAAGAAAAATGAAGCAAAAGATTCTATAGACGGACTACTTGCCAAATATAAACAGAAAATAATGTTCTTGGCACATTCTGCATTGTGAACCAACTTTTCGAAAACCACTGCCACTGAGTATAGGTTCCAAATCTTTAAAAAGGCTGGTGTCAAAATTGAGTGATCTATTTCTTTAAACTGAATGACTTCAAAAAAACTTTAGCGTTTTCTCTATAATTCTACCGTTGGACTTTTCTGAAATCTTCAATAGTTTCAGAATTAGAATGTTTTTCTTCTTTTTCAAGAATTCAAGAAAAAATTTCAAAAAAACTTAAAAGCATCGTAATTTCTAAACCGTTTGAGGTAACATGAAATAATTTGAAGAAAACCATAGTTTATGAATGCCTACAGTATAGCATCAAACAAAAGTCTGTCACTCTTCTGGTTTATGATTTAGAAATTTGATGACGTCACATCCTCAAATGAGTTGAAATGTAAGACACGCTGTAATTTCTAAAGATATTCAAAATTTCTGAAAAATCCAACGGTAGAATTATAGATAAATATCTCAAGTTTCTTTCAAGCCATTCAATCAGAAGAATTAGGTCATTGAATTTTACACCCACCTTTTTACGCTGAGATAAAGATTTGGAACCTATGCTCCGCCACTGTCCGAAAACCACCGCCAAGTCCAGTTCCAAAAACATCGTTGTCAATGAAAAGCAGGCAAAGTAAAAACAGAAACATTGCATGAAAATATTTCAAAACACCTGTCCATTCACCTGGTACTTTTGGTTTTTTGTCTGTGATTAAATTTTCATATGGAAATATTTAGTTTTCCTTGAGCGTCCGAATACCACCGACGGCACCCTACGAATTTAATTCCCCATCTAGTGAAGATATGACCAAATAGGCTGAAACCAACAGATTTTTTTCTTAGCTGCAAGAGCATATCATACCTTTGCAACTTTTTTTTCAGCAACTTAGAGAAAGTAGGAGCGAATTCCGACTACAGTCATATCAACGAAAACAAACAAAACAGCAAAATTTCCCCTGGAGTAGCTGCAGGAATTTCAATTGCCGGCACCTTGGTACTTGCATTTTTCGTTGTATTCTTGTTCACAAAATGCAAAAAGAAAAGATCAGGATCGCATCTGAATTTGTTGAGATCAATTGACCGATATGAGCAGATGCCTCCTGGGATGGTAGAGAATGCACAGTAACAGACTCAATGCATATACTGGTGAAAGTGACGTGCCTTTACGACGATGCAGGTAAATCAGTTAGAGCCATTTCACCGCATTCAAAAAGTGACTGCAACAAAATATTTCAGTAGAGTTTATTTGATAGGTTTGGTAAATCATCAAATGTGAACATGCCAGAATGTGCAATATTTTGAAATTGAAGTTCCATTAGATTGTTGCTCATTGCTACATGTAGTTTCATTGGGATGGTAGCAAACCCTAAAAGTTTCTAGCTCATGTTCCAAGGGCTTTGATCTGCAAATGTGTCTTAGTATCGATGATCAGATCATCAATCAATGCCAACAAATAAAACTCTTAGGAGTAACGATTGATTCAAGGCCGAATTTTTACAAGCATATTGTTGCACTGTGTGGTAAGAAAAAAGTGAATGCATTCTCAAGACTTAGGACCTATCTTGATGCTTAACTCTTATGTAATACAACGCAACGGTGCTAGTAAATCTCAATTATTGCCATTTAATTTGGGTGTTGTTTTTTAAAGCTGCGAACAATGAGATTTACAGAACACATAAACGCACAATAAGGGTGCTCCATGAGGATTACGATGCATCACAGATACAACAATCCACGTCAAAAATCTCCAAAAACTAATGGTAGAGGTATTCAAAGCTCTGAATTCAATGGATGCATCATACAATTGGGATTTTTTCAGCACTAAGCAAATTGAATACAGTCTGAGGATTGAAAATTTGATAAAAGTGCCTCAAATAAAAACTCACACTTTTGGACTACCCTCTGTTACATTCGAGGCAGCATCCTTTGGAATGCACTAAGTGACGATCTAAAAATATGTGAAAATGTGGCAGCTTTCAAAAAGAAAATGAAAATATGGAAGGGGGCAAACTGTAGCTGTACATTATGTCGTAAATAGGGCCTCGTAATATACTTGACATTATGTAATTATTTTCAGTTGTAGTTGGTTTAAATTAGTTGATGTACCGGGTGTCCAAAAAAAAAAACGCAACGGATTCGATTGGGAGTAGCGACAAGAATTTAGATCCAATCAATCCAAAATATTGTTTTATATAACCCTCGAAAGCTAACTTGAAGATTGATACCTTGTTTGTTCATATTGGTGCATGGAGAGTTGGAATATTAATTTTGAAAGTCCAAATTTGCTTCCATCTCCAAACCAGAGGTTTCGGGTTTCGGGTTTCGGCCTAACTAAACGTGCTTGAGGAATCTCCTCAGTCATACACAAAGTGTGGTAGTGTGAGCATGCTATGGCACACATGTTTAGGCACTTATTTCAATTGAAATTGGAAAGCTAAGAATTCACAAACATAACAATGCCAAAGGGAAAATTCATAAAGGAATATATTTCTTCAATCATAGTGCACCTGCAAAAGAGCCAAGCACGAATGAGCAGTTTCAAGGATCTTATCAATGGATAATTTTGATTTCTTGTTTCGTAATAATTCCAAGAAAGATTATACAAAATGCATTTCATTATAGTCATGAAGATTACAAGAATTGATTAATATTTCACATCAAAACGAACTACTTCGCGGATTTCTTTCTTTTATGAGACAGAGGAAATGCAAACTTTTCGAAACTTTCGAAGCATAAAAAAGATGTCTTTTCAGGACAAAATTGATGAATTAGATTGAATTTCTGTTCTAATATTTTCCTCAGCGTGAGGCTTTATTCTATTATTTCACAGTAATTCAGGAGATTCCCCAAAATAGCGCGTTTGCAGTTTAGGCTGAAAGCGACAAGCTCTGGTTTGGAGGTTCAGGCAAATTTGAACTTTCAAAATTAATATTCCGACTCTCCATGCACCAATATCATCAAACAAGGTATCTATCTTCAAGTTAGCTATCGAGGATTATATATAAAAATGGATTGATTGGATATGATAATGATAATAATCTTCTTTAAAGTTGGTCTATTTACAATATGATTAATATGATTACTAATTTATATCAACTACTTACAAAAACAACTTTAACAAAAAATATACAAATTTACAATTCTGGCTATTTACAAATCTGGTAATTACACCTATTATCGCCAAGTCAGTGCTTGATCACTCTTTTGAAAGTTGCAACTTTTGGAAGTGCTTTTATCTGGTCACTAAGGGTGTTCCAAAGGAGACTTCCCCTAAAGGATAATGACTCTATTCCAAATTTTGTTGTTTGTGTTTTTGGCAATCGACATAAATTTGTTGTTCGTAGGTCGTATTTCACAACCTTTTCTTCATGAAATTCCCAAATATATGAGGGGTTCAAGTTGTTCATTGTTTTGTAAATTTCGATCATCATTTTCTGGAGATTTTGAACATGTACTTTCACGCTTTCACTTTTCTCCAGTAACTCATCAAAGGAAGAGTCATAGTCCTTGAAGAGGATCCTTGGTGCACGTTTGTGTTTGCCGTTTATTTCGTTATTAGCAGCTTTCGTAGAAAATAAGCCAGATCAACGGGCAATAGTTGAAATTGGACAGTATTACGGCATCAAATATCAACATGGCCTGTGGTCTTGAGATATAAGTATTTAGCCTTGAGAAGGCATTTATCTTTCTATTTACCTTGGAGCGCAAATTTTGTATATGGGCATTGAAAGTCAACGCGTTGTCAATCTCTATGCCCAACGATTGAACCTTATTCGTAGTTAGTATTTTGTTATCATTGACGTTGGGACGCAAGGAATTTTTTTCTTTCAATCCAAGAAACATCACTTNTATTCGTTATTAGTAGCTTCGAGAAAATAAGCCAGATCAACGGGCAATAGTTGAAATTGGACAGTATTACGGCATCAAATATCAACATGGCCTGTGGTCTTGAGATATAAGTATTTAGCCTTGAGAAGGCATTTATCTTTCTATTTACCTTGGAGCGCAAATTTTGTATATGGGCATTGAAAGTCAACGCGTTGTCAATCTCTATGCCCAACGATTGAACCTTATTCGTAGTTAGTATTTTGTTATCATTGACGTTGGGACGCAAGGAATTTTTTTCTTTCAATCCAAGAAACATCACTTGAAATTTTCCAGGGTTTGCTAAATTGCACAAGTCTGAAATTGGGCCAAAATTCTTGTCGCTAGTCCCGATCAAATCCGTTGCATTTTTTTTTGGGACACCCAGTATATTTTTATGCTGGTAGCTATTTGTAAATACCAACTTTAGAGAATGATAATTGAAAAGTGCCACAAGTGCCACAAGTGTAAGCAAGATCAAACTGTTGTTTCCCATTGAAAATTCAGTTTATCCAGCAGCTAGAATAGCACTTATTCCCAAATAACAAATAATTTCTTCAAGAGTCTCTTCATAGAACTTCTGACAGTCAAGAGCAGCGAGGAAAAGGTATTTCTTTCGTCGTTCTGTCGATCGTTCTGGCAACTCTGATAAACTTGAAGTAACTCTTGGCAAGGATTTTCATTTGGCTTGGAATTTGTCTTTCTCAATCTTTTGAAAATGTTTTTGAATTGATAAATGAATATTTAGATTTGCCTTATCCAGTGTTTTGTGTCAATTCCGGTGCCAGCTCTTATTGTGAAGGAAATAAGCAGCGAAATTTTTCCAGGTTTGTTACCTGCATTATCATGAGCAGTAATAGACGTTTTTACTTGGTAGGAAAGAGGTTGGATCGAGCTTCCCAATCTGGTAAAGTTTAGGTAGGAAAATGAAAGAACAACCCCTGTCCTTAGTGATATGGTAAGGTGCGAGTTGCGAGTTGCAGTTGCGAGTTGCGAGTTGCGAGTTGCGAGTTGCGAGTTGTAGTTATTACGCGAGGTACGAGTTGCGAGTTGCACGTTATATACGAGTTGTGAGTTGTGAGTTGCATTTAAGGTTACGGTAAACATTTGTAACACGAGATGCGGTTTTCTCTCCCCAAAAGCGAAACTATCAATGGAACACAGTTAAACTTTGCATCATTCGATGCACAAAAATGTGGGAATTGTAACCGTATCAAAGTAATTGGAAAATATTGTACAATTAAATTTTCCAGGCAACTTTATTGCTTGAAAGAGTGTACCACTTTCAAAAGCTATTTTGTACCCTTGTGTTTGAGGTACCAAAATCTAACTTTTATCAGCAGGAAGTGCAGATCCTAAGCTTCCAAACGTTGTCTGGGATTTTTTTAATCCCCCCCCCCCCCCTCAAAACTGTACGCTTTCGAAAATTAGCCATAGTATTTCTGCACTTCTACAGTTGTATTTGGCTATAAAAGAGGGACCAGACGACATACAAAGATTTTGGGACAACTTTTACTGCTGCAAGTCTGCCCTGGTCGTGTGCAAAGTTTCGAGCCATTCGATTTGTTCAAAGGGTACGAAATAGCTATTTCGTACCTGTACCTCATAGATCTGTAAGTCGTGAGGAAACAAGATTTTAGCCATGACACTTGCAATGTATACTTCAAGAGCACATAAGCCACAGCGTAATCCGAGTCAAGCCAATTAGGCTTACAAAGCAATTTACCCATTTAAACAAAGGGATTGATACACATAGTGTGGTTTCATATTTGTTTTCAAGCACGCGAGGGTCTTAATAGGTAAAAAAACTAGGATTAACGTTTGAACCACATCGGAAAACCTTTGTGAAAAATTGTATGTAGTTCCTTTCTTTTAATCAAGATTTCTCCCTTGTCAACATGTTTGTTACTTCCAGAGATGGTACCTTTGTGTTTCTCAAAAGTTGGGCTGTTGAGATTTGAGGAAATCCGAAAATCGACTTTTTTGGCTTTACCGTTTACAGTAACCTTAATTTGCGAGTTGCGAGTTGCGAGTTGCGAGTTGCGAGTTGCGAGTTGCGAGTTGCGAGTTGCGAGTTGCGAGTTGAATGAAAGTTGCGAGTTGGAAACTCAAAAGTGCGAGTTGGAAAAAAAATTACGAGTTGTTTTTTTCTTTTGAGAGAATTGATTTTTTGCCAAATAAAACGGTTTTTGAAGTTGCAATTCAATTTGAAACTGTTTCATGGATTTCCCTAACCAAGCGCTTTTAGGCGGTTATACTGTTCTTATAAGAAACCATTTATGAGAATCTAAAAGTTTGTTCTTCAAATTTATGAGAATCTAAAAGTTTATTCTTCAAATATAAAAACTTTTACAATTTGCAGCTTTCACTCCCTCAATTTGCTAAAATATATTACTGTAATAAAGTGAAAGGACTTGCCTAAATTGTCTTGATAGAAACTTAAAAGAGAATCATTAGTTCGTTGTCTTTCCCATTCAAGATTTTCTTTTTAATTCATATTCCGGGTGTCTCAGAAAAAGGTGCCCCCTTTTGACTGGAAATGAGAACAAAACGATAAGATATCATTACTCCCCAAGTTCACAGCTACATTAATCAATGTTCAAATTAGATGCACACACCTTGCATTTAAAAATCGTACACCAAACGCCGGAGATACAAGTTTGCAATGTCAAAATTTACAGTTCAACCAAAACCAGAGGTTTTGAAAAAGGGCCTAGCCATGATTTATATCATGGACATTTTCCAATGCACCTGTTACCCCTAATTTTCAGTTTTTTGCTTTTGAAAAGAATAAAAGACGAATGGCCATGGCACTGGTTAAACAAATGTAATAGAAATGTGGTAAGAATGATAGCGTCATGCCACATCTCCAAAATAAGCGTGCATGTGGTCCTTTTCCTCGTCTTTGAAACAAAACGCCTTAGATGGAACGCAATGCAAAAAGACTGATTCATCAAAAGAAAAGTCATTTCAAGAACAACTGAAGCAATTCAAGGTATAATTCTTTTCAAATGTTAAAAATAAAGTGCAAAGTTGAAATTCCTTTGGCAAAATGTATGTGATGTCAAATCATGGCTAGGCCCTTTCTTACAAGATCTGGTTTCAGGTGCACTCAAAATTTTGACCTTGTGCACTCATATCCTGTGTTTGGTGGACGATTTAAAAATGCAAGGTATGTGCATTTAAGTTGAAGGTCTACAAATGTAGCTATGAACTCAAGAAATCCCGAAATTTTATTGTTTTTTCCCTTGTTCGGTCAAAAGAGGGTACTTTTCGAAACATCCGGTAAATATTACAATAAATATCTTTAATAATATTTTCTGAAGCAAATTTCGTGTCCTGTAAAAGTAAAACTCGAGCATCCTCGCAAAACTTTCCTAATATCTTCGTCTTCCCTGTACAGGGTGCAATAGAGATTTTTTTCTCCAAATCGCCCCCAAACCATGGTAAGGGGTAAATTCGGTGAAATTAAAGGATTCGCGGAATCTCCTTTCAGTTTTTTGCACAAGGGAATCATCTTTAGACAAATCACAATTGCCGGACCATTTGTACATTGGAGCTTTGTCTTTGTTCCACTTTTTTTCAATTGAAAGGGGATGGAGGAGAGGGCAGAGTGACATAGACCGGCTTCTTTTTCCAGCTAAAATACGGTTGGCTCTAGAGGAAAGAACAGGGAATAGGGGCTTCGATGAGAAAGGGAGATTTTCTTATATCATCATGAAATATCAAAATTTACAAAGTAACAATGGCAGTTAAACTTGAATATGAAAATAACTGTGTCGTTCGTAGCGAGAAAAGACACAAGGTCATCGAGTTCCCACTACGAACCACACTTACAATAATTTAATTCAAGAATGCTATCTAATTTAACAAAACAAATATGTACACTGCGAAAATAGAAGATCACAAGGATCCGCTAGTTCCACTGCTCCGGATTACGCACCTACATCGGATTGAACACCGGATTATACTGATACAAAGCAAGTTATCGATTGGAATTTCACATCTCCCTGGTGTGATTTTTTTACGTTGTCGCGGAAATAAAAGGCCAAGGATGGACTCATCACATAGGCTTCAATATCATTCATTGAATTGGATGGTTATCGCTTGAACTAAAAAGTAAGATTACTGATATTCTATGAGACACGTCATAAACGTAGACCAAGGCTGTTGAAGGTCCACAAAGAATTCAAGTAGGAAAATCCCCGGTTTCTTCCTTACAAAGGAAGAATTCAGGGGAAGTAAGGGGGGGGGTTCCAATCAAAGGGGAATCTATTCTCAGTGCCATAGAGCTAAAAAGAGAGGATCGGAGATAAATGGGTCAGGAATGAGATGCTTCGATGTCTTACTTAGAATTCCTCATTAAATTTCCCACGTTCTAGATAGCTGCAAAAGAGCACTTTAAGGGGGGGGGGGGTGGTTGAATAAGAGGAGAAGTTTATTCTGAACCGTTATTGAATTCAATCAGGAATCTGCTGAAAGGGACGAAGGGTGAGATAACGACGGATTGTTTTGTTCGTTTGATCATCGATCAAAAGCTTTTCTATTCAATGAAATTTACGTTTTGCTTATGTTTTCCCTACGTATGCTTACGTTTTAGTTACGTTTGGGGCGGGGTACTTGACTTCAATTTGTATGGGGTTGTGCTCACGAATAATTTCTTTTTCTCGCTGCTTCAAAATTTGTTTGCTCCAATTGATGAGAGAAATCAGAAAAAAATTGGTGAATACTCCATTAAAAACAGGAAAATTTGATCGAAAAATGACCCAAACTAGCAAAATATCCCCCTTTGGCATGTTTTGAGAGCCTATGCTAGGAAAATAGCCTTATTTTGATACCCAATGCAAGAAAAACTGTGTAGAAAATTTACCCTGAAAAAGGGGACATCCCCGTCGGAAAAATATACTAAGTACCCACACCCCGGGGGTTTTGCTATGAGTTTCTTATTCAATTTCATATTTGCACGTGACGGAGGGGGGCTAGGATTATCAAAGTCACAGATTATCCAAATAATTCCTCACTTATACGGATGATATATGTTGTTAATTAGGGTACTACGGAGGAGCATTAGTATGTAAATTTTAGAAGAGTGAAGAAGGCAAACGATGGAAAGTAAAGGAGCGGTAATTTTTTTATCCTGGGTAACAGGCCGGAGGATAATTTGAAACAATTAGATAACATTTCATACCCCATCTTGAATATAGAAAAAAGTTTTATACCCAATCACCTTTCAGCGAAATGGTTTGGCACCCCATCCAGAACTCTTTGAGGACGTATAGTATGTATTCACACACGTTAATTCGTCCCAGACGATTTTCATTCAGGTCCAGTGATTCATAATTTCCAGTTGTCTGTTAATTTTACTTCAAATGTTAACTGATTACATCATATAAATATTTTTCAAGCAAATAGTTTTGTACCTCATAAAAATTTCCCTTGATATTTTCATACCCCAGCAAAGTAATTGAACCATTTTGATACACCTATCAAAAATCCTTCGCCCTGGTACCTAGGATCAAAATGAATGCTCCATAACGGAAGGAGAGCAATGACAACAACTGTGAGAAATGTGGGAAATTAGGCAGTGAGCTAGCATGATAGATAGAGTAGATCTTGGCACAGACAAGCCAGTCCCAGACAACTTCAATTCTTAAAAAAACATGGCGACGGAAAGACCACTGTTCGTTCGCAGACGAAAAAAATCGCTTTTTGGTTCGTATTTTATTGAGTGACGAAGATTCACTTCACTAATGTTTTTAATATAATCAAGTTCAGTTCTGCGTTGAAATTTGATGTAATTATAACAATTCATGGCGTAGAGCCAGAGTTTTTTATTTGCTGTTTGCTAGGCCCACGTGGTCTAAGTTTATTGTTGCATCAGGATGGGTGATGAATTCGTGAGTATGAATGTCATTAAAAGTTTACTGGAAGTTCAAGCGAATGCATTTAAAGCCTCATTTCGAGTGTTGTTCGACGAGTTAAAAGAGGAGATCAAGACTGTAAGGAAAGACATTGTCGATTTGCAAACCAGCCTGAGCTTTTCCCAAGGCCAAGTTGATACCTCCCTCAGCCGCTTGGACGGTATTGACAACAGAGTGCGAAGTCACGCTCGCAATTTAAACGATGTTAATATCAGTTTAGACGGGATCGATTCGGAACTTGAATATATGGAAAATCAGAACAGGAGAAATAATGTCAAGATCATGGGTGTCCCAGAGAATAAGGAAACAGAAAAGAGTTGGGACGATACAGAAAGAGTGGTTAAACAGCTCATTAAAGACAAGCTTGACATTCAGGAAGATGTGGAAATTGAGAGATGCCACAGAGTTAATCAGAAAAATACAGGAAAGGGTGCAAGTAACCGTGGCAATAAATCAGGTGGTGATCAACCACGGAACATAGTGGCAAAATTCTCCTGCTGGAAAGTTAAGGAAAACATCCTAAAGAAAGCAAGAACAGTTAGACCTGAAAATTTAAGATTTGTGGCTGATTTTTCCCAAAAAACCCTGGAGAAGAGGGCAGCTCAAGTACCTGATCTCCTTGAAGCAAGAGCTAATGGAAAGATAGCGTATTTCATAATGGATCG
>REGL01002078.1:35848-51713 GCA_004194395.1 Aurelia aurita complex sp. Pacific
AATTCCTGACGATCCTTCTGCGCAACTATTCTTTTTATTTTTAATATTGGTAGTATTGTAAGTAGGTTTTTGCCACGGCCCCCTGAAAAGCAGCCACTCTTGGTTGATGGGGCCACCGTGTATAAAGAATTTAAAATGAATTGCTTCATCTTTTTACATAGGCACTTCCCGAATAACGCTGCCTGGATTGAATTTTCAAAGCAATATCTCTCTCCTCAGAAAGGTCCGACAATTTTCATTTTGGTCTTATTTCAATCCTCTAGCCATGTACTTTTATGTAATTGCAACAATGATTGGAAATATTTATATTTTGGTTCATTTGTATGTGATTCATAATGGCGAAAATTTGAAAAATTCATATCTTTAAAAATCATTTTAAAAATTTAACATCAACATTTGAAATGTAAAAACTGGGGCAAAATCTATTTACCAAAAAAATCACAAAATTAAAGCGACTACTTGTGCAGGTTTCTACCGAAGGGCTTGTACTGAATCGTACCCAACAAAGAATTATAGTCATTCTTATTTTTGTGGTACAATTGACATTTTTGAGATTTTTTCAATGTTCTCTGCAATAAAGATATATCAAGGCCTGCTAAGGCCTTCAAAACTCACTCAACTCGATCTCTTTGACATAGTTTCATGAAACTTGGCCCTCAGAAAGCTTTATGTTTCATTGATCTACATGAAATCACTGTTTTCAAGCATTTTTATTTGTCCTGTCTGCAGAAACAAAGAAAAACGTGCTTTCCATCATAACTACCGAAACATTTAAGGCTTGAAGAGACTTTAAGTGATGAAAATCATTCACTTTCATCATTCTAATAACAACTTTACACTGAATAAGTCTTAAAGTCCCTAATTGTGGTAGTTTTAATTATAAAAAAACACGTCTTTGGTCGTTTTCTGCTGATGTGACAACTAAAAATGCTTCAAAACAATAATTTTATGTATAAAAATAAAAATCAGAGCTTTCTGAGGGTTAAATTATATGACACTATGTCAAAGAGATGGAGTTGAGTGAGTTTGAAGGCTGTAGCAGGCCTTGATTTATTTTTATTTCAGAAAACATTGAAAAAATCTCAAAAATGTCCATTGTACCACAAAAATAAGAATGACTATAATTCTTTCACAGTTTGTGTCATTGCATGAAAGTGTTTTGTTATCATTTATACTGAATGTAAAGCTGCAATGTCTATAGGTCCGATTGAGAAATGAAGCGCTGACCAAACAGGTGTGCTTTGTTATGCTTTCTCTTACTTGCTGTTAGCAATGTAAATAATGTTGAAACTTCTCAACTTGCAACAAGGGTGCTAGATTCATCAACCAACCATACACAGCACATAATGTTCTTCACTTTCTGTATAAAGCTCAACTTTTGTGAACATGAGATCTTCGTTGCGAACACGAGAAAGTTCAAACAGACCAGGTTCGAACCCCATCCACACATTGTGTGCTCTTTTTTCTTTTACGCAGCACGACGTTTGTAGCTATTCTATGATTTTTAGTCAGCATACAAAACTGCTTCATTTACGAAGTTTGAACTTGAGATGAGAACATTTCGATCAGGAGAATGTCAAGATGTGGAATTTTAATCAATTAGTACAATTTTGATGACATCCTCTTCCAACATGTCTTTTGCAAAATAGATTGGCATGCATAAAAGCTTATTCTGTAACATGAAGTTAAGTTTTGTAACAATTCTTGGGCAGAGTGGCTATGAGACATGAAATCAGCCAGTCCAAAGTATACTATGTACCAAGTTGTAAATTGGATTAACATTACCTGTTTAATCAGCAGAGCATTTTGTGACATTCAACTGCCAGTTTTGTAACAATTCTTTGGCACAGTGGGTATGAGGCATGACATCAGCAAGTCCAACATATACTACAGGGAGTCCCAAAAAACATGTGTGCTGTTTGAGTGGCTTCTGCGGAGCAGCCATTAAACCAATTTTTCTGTTTTTAAGGTTCTTGACAGAATAGACTTCAAACTAAAGGTTGACACCAAGTTTGAGTAAACATGATCACTAGCTGCTGAATTATGGAGCAAGAAAGCCAAAATTCTTGGCTGTCTCAAAGCCAAAGGATTCATTATTCTCAATTGCGTTAAAATCAACGAAATTGATTGAGAAAAACATACCTAGCCCTATTTTCTGATGGTCATAGCTGAGACAGATAGTCATACATTGAATTTTGTGACAACCAAAAATATTGGACATATCTAGGGCTGCTAGGAATGGTAATGTGCAAAACAAGTGCTTCAGGCCATGGCATGCATCCATCAGATATTTTGCTTCTCAAGAGTGATGAAGTCTTTTTAAATCAACAGTATTGCGTCCAGCATTTTTCTGCGCATCTTTTGCATTCAGCACGCGTTCAGCAGTCAATATTTTTGAGTTATATGGTCATTAATTACTCCTAAATGCGTTTCCTGGCATAACTGTAAAGTTTAAGTTCATTTAATATTAAAAGTCAAGTTATAAGGTTAAGTACGAAGATGAAATCCTCTGGTTTTGAAGCAACGAGTGATTGTTACTTTCTTTCTCAATAAATCAGCAACCACTTATCAGATTCACATAAAATTGGTGCCAAATTCTAAGTTGAAATCTCTTCTTTTCACAAATCTGATAAACAGGAAAGTTAGATTTATGGCTCCTCCACAGTAGCCATTCAAACGGCGCACATTGTTTTTGGGACACCCTGTATGTACCAAGTATGGTCCAAATTGGATGAGCATTACCTGTCGATAATCAGCAGAGCATTTTGTGACATTCAAGTGCATTTTTGCCACTTTTGTGACAAAATTTTTAAAAATGGTCTCCAGATTTGAGATCAGCAGGCCCGAATTGTACTTTGTACCGATTTTGGAGCCAATCGGGTGACTTTAATTTTTTGGCATTTTCTGTGCGGAACAAACATTCTGTCCCATTTTAGTGCACTTGTGCCTGTTTTGTAACAATTCTTTGGCACAGCTGCTATAAGACATGGCACCAGCAAGTCCAAAATACACTTTGTACCAAGTATGGTCCAAATTGGAAGAACATGACCTGTTGAAAATCAGCAGAGCATTTTGTGACATTCAAGTGCATTTGTGCCACTTTTGTGAGAAAGTTTCTAAAGATGGTCTCCATATTTTAAATTAGCAGGTCCAAATTGTACTTTGTACCGATTTTGGAGCCAATCAGATGATTTTTATTTTTGGTCGTATATTTGGTGAGGGGACCGATGGGGACGCAGAGGCGGAAAGGGTTAAGGTGTTCAGTTTGTGCCCCTCTCTTTGCTAATTGTAGACTCTGTAACCGATCAATGACTGCATTGAGTTTAGAAATGCCACAATTCTGCTATTTGCACCGATCGCAAGGCTATACCAAAAACATTGATGGTCCAAAACATGAAGAATCCCCTCTACTTGAAATTTTGATGAAAATCGATTTGTGCGAGCGTGCAATCATGGCCTCAGGCCTGGGTTACACGATACCGGATTGCTTTTCGCATCGGATTTGTTTCAACCTATTTGGGTCAAAATCGCACGAAGTTACACGACACCGGATTGCCATGAACCTATTTTTGATTGCAGTTACATGACACCGAGTCACCCTGCACTGCGAAGTCTAAATTTATTGTCTTTGACAACTGCGAAGCCCAAATGGAGTGGGGTCACATCGGATTGGTGCAGTTACACGAGCAAACGGAGTAGGGCCACACCGGATTGGTGCCGTTACACGAGATGGAATGTGGAGCGGTTAGCATCGGATTCATTTTCATCTCACCTCCAGAGCGGAATGGTGTCACTCCGCAAAACGGAGTGGAGTGGAGTGACACCGGATTGCCTCGGTGTCGTGTAACTGTACCCCCTATTCGATGCGAAAAGTAATCCGGTGTGTGATCACTATGGTGTGATGAATCCGGTATCGCGTAACCACAGGTGTAACCATGTGTAACTGGGGCCTCAGTTTTGCTGCGAAGCAAGGAAGTAAATACAACGACGGCATCTGATTGGTCAGTTTTTAGGAGAAAATGTGATCTGATCAGAGCGTGGAGCAGAGCCCCACGGGAGCTTTTGACAAAAGAACAGATTTGACGGCTAGGCCTATGCAGCAAGGACGAAAAATGTTTTGGCTTTTGCGTCTTTGTTTACATTTTATGCGTCTTTGTTTACATTTTATGCGTCTTCGTTTACGTTTTATGCGTGTTAATTAAATTTTTCAGAGGAACCAATCACGAGGCTCTTTTGTGCACGTGATTCTGTTGTGGATTTGTTATAATGGCGAGTAAGAGGAGAAACAACAGCCATTTCTTTTGCGCTGCTGAAAGCAAGGACCGCCATTCATAAATTTATACGAGGTTTTTGGCTAATGTAATTGTCGATTACCACTCATAATCTCGCAAAAATGACAGCAGAATAGGATAAAGGCATGATGACAAGTGTTATTGAGGAGGACATCACCAAATCGTTCGTTCTGACCACGTTCGATATTGCAGTTCTTGCCATTCTGGAAAGTGGAGAGTAAATATAATTGTTATTTGTTCAAAGTTCATTGGAATCGTATGTTATTTGTCGATGGCTTGCATATATGTGGTTGACCATATACGTTTTCGCGCTCCTTTTGTTGGGGGAACTTGTTGACAATGTTGTTGGAAGAAGAAATGAGAACGATTTGTTGGAGAAACTGGCAGTAGAATGTGGTTCAAAAAGTGGAATTTCGCTATCAAAAACAGTTAAAGTGCGTTTGTCATTTGTGCTGCTTCACGATTTTCATTAGATGTCCTTTTTTGCAAGATAGAAATGTAAGTACCTTTTAATTCGCCTCTTATTCATAGCGACTGTTTGGTTTTTTAGGCCCGTACAGTACAACTTTTCCCGTTGTTCATTCTACCCTCAGGATTGAATATTGAATATCTCCGGAGGTATTTATGTCAGTTTCAAACTGAAAAAAAGATCCAGATAGTGCTCTAATTTTGGCAACTTTTGAAGGAGTTTTGAAGATACTTCAACACACAGAAGGAGACCTTCGATTGAATCAAAATATTTAGTCTCCGTGAGTATGCGTTTCAGTCATCAATTAGCTGTTTACTATGACAAACTACAGTGACAATGAGGTTGAATTCAAAGTTTTGGCATTTCTTCAAATTTTGAAATAATTCGTAGTGCCCTTGATTGACTATGCATTAGGGCATTGGGAATAGGTCTGTGAAGATATTTTTGAAAATATTCATTTCCCTTCTATCGAATGATATTTTGGCGAAGGGTGGTAAATCGTCCAAAAAGGGCCTAAATCTGAGATTTCAAATTTCCCGGTTGGTTGTTTGCTCCATTTGATTGGTTTAGAGCGTGTCACGTGTCAATTTTGTTAGCCAGTAAGGATTTAGTGCCTATCTTAGTCTAGCCAAGGGTATCCTTTTTTGCAATTTTGGCCTTGCAACGGTCTAGCCAAGAGTATCATTTTTGAAAATATTGGTCTAGCGAACGGTCATGATATCATATTTGACAAATTTGTCCAGCAAATGGTCAAAATTGGTCTAGTCAAGGGTACCATTTTTGTAAAAATTGGTCCAGAGAATGGTCAAAATGGTCTATTTTCGTAAAAATCTGTCCAGCTTACGGTACCATTTTGAATATGCTCGCGGCAGACCCCTGCCCAAAATTTGGCCAAGAACCCCCTCCCCCCCCCTTCCGTGGCTTAGAGCAAAACCACTCTCCCTATTTAGAGCCAGAAGCACATCAATTTTCGTGAATTTTCATAAAATTGAAACTATACATGAAAGAGTAGGAGTTTTTCTAAAGTTTTGCCAAGGGCAAAAATGATAACCTATGAAAACCCAAAAATATCTTATTTCGCTTTCTATCGATTTTTGAAACCCTGCATTCTTTTCTGCCCAACATAACAAGGCCTACTTGGCAGGTGATGCCATGTTTGCTTGATAAAGACTTGTTTCTACTACGCAGTTTTAAACACATGGGAGACTAATACTTTGAAAATGCTTTTCAATAACTTTTTTCTTGATTCAACAGCACTGTACAATTGTGGTGAAGTTACCTCAACTGTTTGATTCTAGACTGTTTTTGAAATATTTGAGATTCGTTATGATTCTTCGTCGTTTTGAGGTTTATATTTACAGTTTGCTAGATCATAAATAATCCGATGCGATGAAAAAGGAATAAGACAGCTTCAAAGAACTAAAGATTACTGCAGAACATAAACCTTCCCTCGACTTGAAAGTATCTCTACAAAATCAAATCAAATGTATTTAGGAATTACAGGCTTGGCGTTGAGCAATCAGCCTGACCTGGTTGACCTCATCAGACTGGCCTTGGTTGGTCCCCCTTGGTCAGAAGATCCGAAAGAAAGTAATTTTGAAGAGGTAAATAAGTAAGAAATTACCCAACTTTCTTTCATCCATTGAGACCAAGCAATACTACATAAGCAAAAGTCCACTTGTTCAATCCTGAATAAAACGAATTTGCGACGATAAAATGAAACTCTTTCCATAACAGAAGTTTTGACTAACACAGCCTTGATTGACCGCGTTCTCACAACAAGTTGACGAAGATGAAATGTACATCCATTCCTGCTTTTTTAGTGTATTGTTAGGAAGAACACTAAGAAAAAGACTTCAACCATAGTTACACATGTTTTCTTAATGGAAATAAGAAAATCTGACTTTATGAGAAGCAAAACTCTCAGATCACAAAAAGTAAGAAACGTGAATGTTGGAACATTATCTGAGAGGGGCAGATTTCAACAATTAATTGATTCAAGGCTAATTACGCACTAAAAAAATTAGTCCATTTTCAAAAGGTCTCTCGTTGCAAATCTTTTATCGGAAACGTAGGCCCTAGGCTTATAGGTAGTGTCTTAAATGTTTGAGTGTTTCTTAAATATGAGTTTCTCATATTTTGACGTGCGAAGTTTATAGCTGTCTGGAGCAAATCTATTTTTGTTAGAAGAGCTATTCCAAAATACTTAGTAAGATCTACTCAAAAGCATTCACCTATTAATGTGCAGTGCCAAAAATCTCTTGAGTGACGTAGAAAAATCAAGCTGTAGATAACAAACGTTTTGTAATTTTCAAAAAACTGAGCTTATAGTTACTTATGGGTGGTTTCTTATTTAAAAAGAATGGGTGTACTTCGTCTCATTCGGCGAATAAAATACAATTTGGAATAGATGAACCGGGTGTCTCAAAACAAACGCAACAGATTTGAAAAATTCTATTGCAAACTGTTTCATACCCATTACCAAACAATTGTTTTTGTGAAAATCTGCAATAATCAAATCAAATTCTGATACATTTTCCAGTATTTTTGGTGACTTGGTTGTGTAGTTAAAAATCAGCAAACTTCAAAATTGTTGTTAGGTCAAAACCAGAGCTGCAGCATCAACAATGGTGAGTCATTATTCATATTGTCAAATTGTAAAACATGACAATCTCTGCAATTGCAAAGCATTGCTGACAAATACGCAAACACACAATTTAATTGAACATTGAGCAGACAGTGCAATGTCCACCGATTCGGAAAGTTGATGTTGAAAATTGATTTTGAAACCTTCTAAAATCCTTTTCTGAAATTTTATTTCATGTGATGGCAGCACAAATTAAAGTCGCACTGTTGTTTTTGATCGAATGGTGCAATTTGTTGGGTTTGGGCATAGCCGTCGGAGGGGTGTGGAAGACGTGCAAAAGGGGCGTCAAGAGCGAACGATCCCACGAAGAGCAGTAGACGCAGAGCTTAGTGCCAATACAAATTTATGTGAAATTTCTCGTTCTATACGTGTGTAAAAAAGGTCGAGTTTTTGGGAAAGTATATTTTCATCGCGAGGAAAAAACGAGGGTCTGGTTTTCTCCACAGCAAACCCCTCCTTCCGCCATTATCATCAGATGACGTCATAGAAATAGAGCTCTCTGATTGGCTATTCAACCAAGATGGCGTCATATGTAAACAAACCAAAGAATCTATTGTTGCAAAATCTGCCCTTGTTCATCAGAGGTTAATTTGAAGTTAAGAAACTTTGTCAATCCTTCATGATGAGTTTTAAAAGTGTTTTAGACATGAAGCGTATTACCAACTCAAGTAATACCAAAGAGAATATCTTTGTTTCCTTGTAATTCTCTGAGCTCAAAGCAAATCCTTTATTAGCAGCCTTCTGGGAATTAAAAGAGCCCCCATTTAACTCCCTTGATTTTTATAAAGGCTCTCCAAAAAAACCACGGCGCTTTAGCTGCAAAAGATGGAATTTGAAGTTTTTTAACATAACTCGCAAATCGCATGTTAAATGTACCAACTCGCATTTTTCAGTAATTTCAGCATTTTAACTCGCAACTCCCAACTCGCAGAAAACACCAACTCGGAACTCGGAACTCGTAACTCGCACTTTACCAATCCACTGTCCTCAGTGGATAAACTGCTAGCTGTGACATGAATTTGCTGCGGATGCCAGGATTTTTCAGAGAGTTTGTTATGAATTACTTTGCGCAACGTAAGTTATCAATGGTTTAGTTTATTTTTTCGCATTATTTCTCGTTATTTTCATTTATTGTTAGCTGAATTTTTTCATTTAAATAACAATGGTTGAAGAAAGCAAAACTCGATTTGTAAACTCGCAAGATGAATTCCTTGTATGCTAACACTTTATTTGAAACTGTTGAGCCTGGTTTTCACTAGAGGCATAAGGATCATAAGAATCATAAGAAGCATAATTGTCAGATCTTATGACGCTTATGATCAAGTGAAAACACCAAAAATCCTAATCGTAAAATGATTATCGCTTGAGTTGATCTCTTAAAACGCGCGACATAAGGATCGTAAAGATCAAAAACTTTTTCATCTTTAGGATCCTTACAACCGGATATGCTGGATTAAGCCTTTGTTTCTTCAATTAGATGACGCAACTTCAGCAAATTCCACTCAAAAGTAGGCCTTCCAAGTGTATTCCTAAGCAGAGAATTATAATTATTTGTATAAAATGGAAGTATTTCGGGTGGAAAAACCATGGGAGCAACTAACAGATGCCCAAAATCTTAGATAGCTTCAGGAAAAGTCTCATAAAGATTTTGAGTAAAAATTTGTGGAATAAAGCGTGTCTCATTTCCATTTCTGTGAGACATGTGCCTTCTTACCAGAATCTACATTATCTGGAACATAAAAGAGAGACCGATAGCAAAGGCCACACTGCATTTTCAAAGGAATTTCTTGCCAAGCTTGCACTATTATAGCAGGATTTTAAGGAAAATTATGTTTCTTACGATCGTTATGATGCAGTGAAAACAACAAAGTCAAGAGGATCGTAAGCATCATAAGATTTCAAAATTATGTTTCTTATGAATCTTATGATTCTTATGACTCTAGTGAAAACCAGGCTTTACACAACAAAATCAGCTAACGATAAATGTGNGTCTCATTTCCATTTCTGTGAGACATGTGCCTTCTTACCAGAATCTACATTATCTGGAACATAAAAGAGAGACCGATAGCAAAGGCCACACTGCATTTTCAAAGGAATTTCTTGCCAAGCTTGCACTATTATAGCAGGATTTTAAGGAAAATTATGTTTCTTACGATCGTTATGATGCAGTGAAAACAACAAAGTCAAGAGGATCGTAAGCATCATAAGATTTCAAAATTATGTTTCTTATGAATCTTATGATTCTTATGACTCTAGTGAAAACCAGGCTTTACACAACAAAATCAGCTAACGATAAATGTGAATAGCAAGAAACGAGACCAAGAGGTGAATAAAACTTGCCCACTTGCCCGTGTATAAACTGAACCACTGCACTCGTAAATCAATTTGATTAAGTCACTTTCTGATATCCGAAGGAACTGCATCCCACAGCTAGTAGTGTATCTACCAAGAACGGAGGTCGTGTTTTCGTTATCCTTCTCAGAGTTTACCATGCCCTGAGTACTAGACTCTCTAACATAAAATGAGTCTGGTACCCAGGGTAAGTTTACCAAAGTTTACAAGCGAAAACTACAACCTATGGGACCAGTTGATTGACCTTTAGAGCTAGCATCCTCTGAAACAGCCTACCTGACACTATCAAAAGCTACCCATCTCTTGTATGTTTCAAAAAATCGATATAAGAATGGAAGGGTGATCGCACACGCAAAAATTGCTTGTAGTAACAATATCTGTGAAAAACGCAGAAATCATCCAACCTCACAAAAATCAGCCAATGACATCGCCCCTTTCTGACCCCTTGAGACAAAATCAGTCGTTTGAGATGAATTTCTAGTACCCTTACAAAAAGAGAAATGGATGCTAAATCATTGCAGTTATTTAAATGTTGCTTCATAAATCAGTTGCAGAGATATCCGTCCAGAGTTGTTCACATGTTTAGGCAAATATCTTATTTGGAGCCGGAGATAAGAGCGTTTACCGGCCAATAAAAGTTGACATGACCTCAAAACGTCATATAAATTGCTAGAAAGGAGATTTAGCGATGAAAATTTCACCGAATATGTACATGGCCCTTGGCAGTAACCCATATGCATTTGCTTTCCTTAGAACTCAAAATATTTGACAAACTCCATCGATTTCCTACAGGAGAGGCAAATGGGCCTAAACTTATCCTTTGTAAAAACCCATTATTTGGCCCGAAATCGGCTAAAAATACATCCTCGCGCTAAATAATTCACTCATCGTTGACTCCAGCGCCAATTTGAGCTGATTGTCCATTAAATTGGGGCAAACTTTGACAGAAAGCAAACAGTTTTGTGCAAGTTTGATGAATCTTCCATGTTTCATGCATTCTCGACGAGTGTGATATCCCTCCACTGTTGACAAACACACGAGGCAGTCTAGTGTCATGACTCAGGGGTAGTTTTAGAGTGTCATGGCCCTCCTGAACGTTTTCAAAATGTAAAGTTACATTGTTTGAAGCATGACACTAACACTAACCCTGAGTCATGAAAAAAAGAGGTAACAGATTTGATCTGGGCTAGCGATAAGACTTTATGTCGAATCGATCCCTAATAAGTTTTGAAGTACTCTTTGATGGTTAACTTGAAAATTAATACCTAGTTTGTTGATATTGGTGCATCGAGAGTTGGAATATTAATCTTGAAAGTCCAAATTTGAGTTCACCTCCAAACCAGAGCTTTTGGGTTTTGGCCTAAACTGTAAACGTGCTGGCAAGGGGAATATCTCCAGTCATATATTTTTTTGGATAAGGATCGGTACTCGTGTGAATAGAATATAAAAACTGAAACTTACAAACAAATTAATAACTAAAGTTACCAAGGAATATCTTCCTGGAGTCAAAATGAATGTATTTACAAAAGTACGCCATGCCAAGCACGCATGAGTGAGCATTTTTATGTTTCCTTGGTCATACACGATTGCTTGTTTCGAAATGATATTGAGAGAGATGGCACAAAAAGCATTTCATTCAAGGATTCGAGCAATGAAGATTGCAATATAGCCCAAGGGAATTATTTCTCTTATGAATAAATGTTATTAGGCAGATGCAATTTGGAGTTTTTCTTGAATTAAGAACGATGTATCTGCTGAATTAAATTCGTGAATCCAGTTGTAGAGTTCAGTTTCAGATATATATTGCAATGTGCTTCTACGCGCCAGGTTTCTTGCTGTACTTCGCTGTGATTGAGGAGATTCCACATAGTAGTGCGCTAACAGCTTAGGCGAAAGCCCAAAAGCTCTGGTAGTATTTCAACTCTCAACGCCCTAATATCAACGAAAGAAGTATTTATGTTCAAGTTGACTATCGAGGATTATTTTGGAACTTATTGCAGAATGATTGAAACTGAATGTAGCGATATGCAAAATCAAAAGGGTGGAAACATACTTGGATGTTCATAAGTCTCACAGCATAGCCTAAAGATTATATGTTTAAAACAATTCTTGTTTAATGATATGAATATATTAAGGGTGCTATAGCTCTGCCTTCTTGTCCTTATTTAAAACGTCTGACTGCTTCCTAGTAAGTGTCTTCCCATGACATAAACAAGCATTACGTTGAGATTCCATATAAGCAGCGCAGCCAAGAGAAGAGGTTGTCGCAAACATCATGTCTGCCGATGTTTTGCATTGTTTCATTTTTGTCTTGGATTTCTTATTAGAAAGGCCTTCAAACAAACAAACGTTGCCAAGACAGGACTTGAAATCTTCATCACATTGTTTTCTGTCACTGTTGCAAGAATCGTAGCATTTATCGTGGACATCGCAGCATTCTGTAAAACCTGGCATTTGTGATGTGTCCAGCTAAAAGATATGAAATTGAATTATTGTGCAACTTCTCTTGTGGGGTAAATGCGTTTAGTTGATGTACAGTCTGTTCACTCAAATGATCGACCTTTCTCAGGGTCTGATAAACCACCATAATGCGTGCAACAAGTGGTAATGAGTACTCTTTTTCATTAATAACTTGATAAAGAATTTTTGGAGAGAAATTTTCGTAAATGCTAGAAACTGCCTTGAATTAATTGCAAGAATAGAGTCCACAGTGACCCTCCGTGTGCCGTTTGAACGGTTGCTGTGGAGCACCCATGATCTCAACTTCCCTCCTTTTACAATTGTCAATAGATGAAATTTTAACTTAGATTTTAAGATCTTGTTTGGCAAAATCTTGCTGATTACTGAATCTATAAAGTCACAATTACTTGTCGCCTTACAACAAGGAGACTTACTATATTCTATTAATATGGAAATCAAAGAAATTGAATAAAAAAGACGTACTAGCCTGGCTCTCTAATGTTCACGAGCAATACACAGTCATAAATTTGGATGATAATATGATAAATAAATGATGTTAGTACCAAAAATAGCTGAGATTTTAAAGAACGCAACGCATGTCTTTTTCTGTTGTAAATTCGTACAACATTTTTTTGTAAGTTAGGCTCAATGTCGTCGCCATTTTGAAAACGCGATAAAATGGCTAGCCTCGGTTTGGAGGTTCGATTGAGACGTCGGAAATTACTTGAGAGCTCTATTAGAAAGCAGCCTCGTTCAGGTCGAAGGCAAAATGGGTGAAATTACGTCATGAATAATCAGGTCATTTCGCTCATTTGAAAGACTGAGTCAAAGAAAGATTATTTTTTTTCTGGGATTTGACCCATACTCCAGAGAGGAACAGTAGCATGTCTTTGATGACATAAGCGCTTGAGCAAGAGGGATCACACCCAGCCCTAACACTGGAAAATGTGTAAAATCTGCCATATTCAGGCAAAAAAGCCAATTTAAGTTGGGCAAAATGTTCATTATCAATAAATATTTTGGTCAGCCCCCCTTTGGCAAGGAGCTGTGGAATTTATCACTTGGCACCAGTTTCCTCTGTGGAAAGAAAAGACACTTTACCACCACTACAAGCTACTGTACTTGACTTTGTCTTTTTGATGCACATGCAATGTTTAACTGGTTTTTAAGAAAACTTAATAATCATACTGTGAATATTTACTATTTAAGAGATTAAAATGAAACAGTACACACGTTGTTCATACTTCAGACCAATGCTTGGGGTTATTTGTTTTCCTATCTTTGCAAACCTTACAAGATCAGCAAAGGTTTGTTGACACCCACTTCAAGTCAAATGATCAGTCTAATAATGAAACATCTTTTGATTACTTTAAAAAATTTTGTGGCATGAAAACTTGTGCCATGAATTCAGAAAGTACTATAATACAAAGAAACCCAAGAGTATGGCTACATGACTTAAAGTGGTAAGCCAAGCTTAGCTGATTTTGTCCATGGTAATTTCTTTACTATTCAAATACACATATTTTTCTTAGGTGAGAAACAGCAATGACCCATAAGAAACTCAACTCTCAGATTCCCAAAAAATTAAGAAACTCCAGTACTGGCAAAATATATGCTAAGAAACTATTTATTTGGAAAAAGGAAAAAGGAAAATACATGTTAAGAAACTATTTATTTGGAAAAAGGAAATCATGGACATATTTTTACTCTGTTTTCACTTGTTTTCTGTATCATATTACTCGCAAGGTCCTTGAGTAATATCTAAACATTGGAGAGGCTGCNTAAAGACAAATGACAGAGATATAAGGTGACTTAAATCAGGGGCCTGGGAAATCTAAATATAACCTATTGAATTCCATTGTATTTGATGATATCGAGAGATTTGCAAATCAATTAGACAAATGAAAGCACTAAGCCATCTTTTGTTCTATTTTTAAACTAGGCGCTATATATCCGTCATTTGTCTTTAACTTGAAACATCTTTTGATTAATTTAAAAATTTTGTGGCATGAAAACTTGTGCCATGAATTCAGAAAGTACTATAATACAAAGAAACCCAAGAGTATGGCTACATGACTTGAAGTGGTAAGCCAAGCTTAGCTGATTTTGTCTATGGTAATTTCTTTACTATTCAAATACACATATTTTTCTTAGGTGAGAAACAGCAATGACCCATAAGAAACTCAACTCTCAGATTCCCAAAAAATTAAGAAACTCCAGTACTGGCAAAATATATGCTAAGAAACTATTTATTTGGAAAAAGGAAAAAGGAAAATACATGTTAAGAAACTATTTATTTGGAAAAAGGAAATCATGGACATATTTTTACTCTGTTTTCACTTGTTTTCTGTATCATATTACTCGCAAGGTCCTTGAGTAATATCTAAACATTGGAGAGGCTGCTAAAAGCATTATTTTGAAATGTTTACGATGGCACAGTCAGTGAACATGAATATATTGTTATAGAACCTTTAAGAAATTTGTAAGAAACTCTGAGTACTGAAAATCTGATAACAAATCTTCAGTACCGGCCCAAATTCTTAGTTTCTTACAAAAAAATAAGTGCTGGAATTGAATAGTACACCAGGCCACAATGGCAAGAAATGACAGCAACAGCATGTATATGTAGTTGGATGGATGCAAATTTAGGAAAAAGCACATTATTGGAATTATGCAACATAATTTTTGGATTCCAAAACTACATCTGCATCATTTTCAGGGAATTGTAAACTGTGCACTGTATGTTATCAATGTCACATCAGTATAAGTAATCTATGTGAAAGGTAGTCCATAAAGCATCCAGGGCTAGTTTGTCCAGTTCAATAATTCTGAATGAGCAGCTAATAATGAGTAGGAACCAGTTACGTGGACAGCAATTGACATTGTTTCAGCTTCAGACATATTGACTTTTGTTTTCTTCAGACTCACCTGCAAAAGGGAAGAAAATTGTCTGACACTTTGTCACAATTAACCTGACTGGCTGACAGAAAATGAACAGCCATCGATATGAAACTAAAGCAAGCAATCTTGAGGGTTTTCATCATGGAGGGGATAAGGTTCTTCGCTACTAATGGTATATTTTAGGGCCCCAAGATATATTTTTTCTAGGATTCCTGGTACAGCCAAAGATTTACTTTTTGGCATTCTTGCTCAAGTAAGGGTACACTTTCTGACAATTTTCGTCCAAGGAAGGGCAAATTTGACTCTTTATGTTTACAAAACACTAGGTTCTGATGATTGATTGTGGAAATTGTCATGTTTTCAATGAGATATATTCACAAGAACATTTACTATATATATAGTTCAAAATATAATATAATATATTTCAAATATATTATATATTTCATAATATATTTCAAATATAAATAATAATATATTTCAAATATATTTCAAAACTGTGGTTAGTTCAATGACATACTGTATTTCTGTTTGGGGCACAAGTTCTAATGTCATCATGGATGCTATTGATAATCTACATAGCAGGGCTGCAAGACTCATACACAAGATCAAAGATAGAACCCTTACAAATGAAGAGATAATGAACAAAGTAAATTGGCAGCCAATAAGTTACATCTATAAGAAAAGGCTGTTAACCTACATGCACACACTTTTCTATGGAAACTGCCCTGCTCTACTCTCAAGGCC